>JAQQZZ010013113.1:0-11469 GCA_030265115.1 Mopalia vespertina | reverse complement strand
ATGTCGGGACAACCTTCCACTCTTTGCTGATCTGTCACAGACACCTCGGAGAACATTTATGTCGGGACAACCTTCCACTCTTTGCTGATCTGTCACAGACACCTCGGAGAACATTTATGTCGGGACAACCTTCCAGTCTTTCCCGATCTATCACAGATACCTCGGAACATAATTATGTCGGGACAACCTCTGCTCTTTCCAGATCTATCACAGACAACTCGGAGCATAATTATGTCGGGGCAACCTTCCGCTCTTTCTGTGTTATAAGATATAACACAAGTCTTCCCATGAGTCCAGTGTTATATATAATATATATAAATATATATAAATAATATGTTAACATGTGGTTATTACCGGTGAAATAAAGTTCACTTCGTGTCCATTGAAATCCTCTGAAACCTTTTCCAGAGGATTTCAATGGACACGAAGTGAACTTTGACTAATGAACTTTGGTCAGAAGACTGTATCATGATAGAGCAGGGGAATTGTTATCAACCATCATGTCCACTAGAGAATTTATCGTAATCCAGCAATAGGATTAGCTCGCCAACACCAAGTAAATACAGATGTTATTTGACGTGCATTGTGTTCCAAAGCAGGCACGAGTCTGTGTCGCCCTGTGGTTCCACCAAATCTAAGCTAATTTGGCAGGGGAAACGAGAAAGTGTAGGTTTGTATTAGTAGTGCCAGACTAATGGTTATTCCGTTTGTCTCCTCAGATCATCTTCCCGGAGGTGAAGGTTAATCAGCTTACACGGAGTGGATTCTAGGGTCTATAAACACTCGTGTTGAGATCAGAGTAAAGCCGTATAGGGTGATGTGATTAGCTATTACTGCCTTAACGTGAATCTCCGATCATCAATAATCACATCTTCAAGAAAACCTGTCCAGGTAATAATTACACCCTCGAGACATTGTGGCTTTAAATCTGTCATGACATCATCTATTCAGAAACTTTAATATGATTTTAAATAAAACGTCGTGAAAAGAGATGATTTGTTTCGTTTCCCTCGTTTATGTCGCAAAGCAGTTACATACAGGTCTTCCGATAATTTTTTCAAGTATTTTTTTTAAGTAAAAGATCGAATGAAATTCTATATCTATAGCGGCAAACGTCGCCATAAAGACCTTCTCGTTAAGATAATAACAGCTCACTGGACCAAGTCTGAAAATCAGACCCCGCAGGCTATACCATTGAAAATAACACCCCGCAATCCATTGACAATGCTGACGCATCACCGTCTACATCAGCCATTACTCTTCCATTGGTGGACGACTGGAAAGAAACGAACAAGCAGTCCACCAAAACTAAATCATAGAATATTAGGGCGACAGTCTTCACAAATGTCCAATTAAAATGATGCGACAAGCAATCACTGTATCTGGGAGTGCTCTGGCAATCAGCAATATCACCACAACAAACCCACATGTATACATACATGTTACACATAACAACTGGAGATTAAGATCTGTTGAGAACATGACACGATTGTTCGGATTTTATTAATAGACACCCCTGCGCCAGTGTGATTAATTTTTAAACATATTAACAGTTCACGTGGGCAAATAAAAAAAAATATATTAAACACAGTAAACATCCTTATGTATAAGGTGTAACACATCATTTCAAACGTCAACCATTCGTAAAAACACATACTCTATGAGTGATGTCGTCTTTCTGGAGGCCATTCCCGTTTCAGGTAAAAAAAATAACTGTATCACAGCTGTTATTTGGCTAGCTCAAACTATTGGCAGTTTGTGAACAAAATAATTGTATCGCTCTAAACAAAAAAAAGACTTATCAATTTTTCAATTGATCAGGTTTAAACTGCCACGATAGATTTCCTCAGGCAAATCCTGGCTAATCTGATGAGAATACATAATCACACCTCAAGCAGTTCGGATCAATACAAACCCTTCTGTGAATCTATACACCATCTCATTTATTGGCCCCGCATGTAAGCATAAAATATTTATATTGTTTTAACAATATTTATGTAGAGTTAGTGGCTGTTAGCGACATGTATATGCGAATCAAGCTATAGAATAGAATTTCTTTCCTACCATCAAGTTATAAACTTTCTTGACACTATTTTGATACACGACCCTTATTTTGCAATTTGGTTAACTGGACAGGATGAACGATTTGTATAATGCCTTGGTGGCTTGTAGTGCTGAATGTCAGGAGAGAACCGTCCAAGTCCCATCCGTAAAATATTGAATTTGTAACTCACATTTCCATGTAGTTAAGGTGAAAATATGTATGTCCATATATGTGTTGACTAATGAATGAAATAGTGATGTGAGTATTGGAATTCTTAATGTTTCGCAATTGAATAGACGAATTTACTCGTGACATTTCTAGTAAGGTTTTCGAGCCAAGACACACTCCAATAATCACTTTCATATAAGACTAATTGACATGATGATGTCATTGGAAGGTGTGTATTCATCCCTAAATAGTAAACACATAGTCAAGTCGATTAATTAAAACCGACGAATCGTGTCATGTTCTAGATAAACTCGAGCCGACACGAGTTGCTATAGATACCTACATACAGCTCCAGAGAAGTTAATGGCCATGTACACTCTACAAGTCATTGTAATTCATGTGCTACATTAATTTCGCCTGGAATTAAAGCAAGTACAATAACACCTGAATGCCACCTGAGCAATTAGGACTTCAACCTGAAAGTTAGGGATAAATTATAGCCTTTATAATTCAGGCATATAAACAACCCTGAATGCATTCAGGGACAACCCCTGAAATTGACTTGTCCCTGTACAGCCTGGTGAATCCAGGTGAAAAACATCTAAATTCCAGGGACAATCCCTATATCATTTTTAGAGCGTACATGGTATAGAAAGCTGTCTATCCCAGAGGGAAGTTTCGCCTTAACTAATAGGTCTTTCCGATTTTTGTTTCCCTTGTACGCTATAATGGGTCATTGTGAGAGAGGAGTTAAAGATTTTAATATCCTTTATAAGAAGGCTAGAGATCAGGTGGCTTTTATCCAAAATTCTCTTTCTAAACGTTTCTCTTTGGCTTCTCTTCGGAGGTAAGAATTTGTCTTTTTTCAGTCGGCATGATTTCAAAATGATCTTAAACCAAATGAGGAGGAAGAGACATGCGTTCAGCTATTGGGGATATGAGTTGTAACCTAATGGAACTAAATCCGAAGGGTATTTTGCTTTCACCAATATATTGTTTCAGACACTTGTTACAAGTGATGAGATATACCACATTTTCTGAATCAGAGCTCTTGGCGTAAATGTATTATACCAACGTTATGTAACGTTATTATTGACGATGCTTTCATCATCAATGCTATTGTCCCATTTAACAAATGTATCAGAGGGGGTTTCCTGGAACTGGTGCGACAGGCATGATGCAAAACAATGTGCTCGATATTATTCAAGACGTGTGGCTGGAAAGCACTGCATCAAATATTCCCTTGAAATCACTGAGCGTTTAGAGAAACTGGTTATCCTACTTGCCCTTTACAAACCCCGAGGGAGAAGATTTCTCCACTCAAGCCGACATGTTGTGAATAATTTAAGCCTGCCATTGGATTCTGGGAAATAAACTTAGTAGGTTAAACGAGACATATTTAAGCCATTTCGGATTCAATTTGCTCAGGATAAAATGTCACAAAATGAAAAGGGCTTCTCTATTTTACAAAGCAAACTACGTATTTTAAAAAAAACCCAGGCCATTCCATTTTAGAAGTAAGTAGCCTTAAAAATGTCTCTTATACCGTATAAAAATGTCTCTTATACCGTATAAAAATGTCTCTTATACCGTATAAAAATGTCTCTTATACCGTATAAAATAAAACAGAAACGCTGTTTGCGAGATCTATAAGCATTCTGGAATAACGACATGTACTGCAATCATTTCATGTAACTAAAGCATACAGCTCAATAAAATCACATCTTTGCTTCAAATCGTGTCTTGTTACTGTTACGGTGCTGTGTGATGGGAAAACTGGGAAAGTAGTTTCACCAGCTCCCCCAAGTGCCGGTTGATCACAGATACTATAAATAGCCGTAATGAGATATAGCAAGGCTGTATGAGGATGGTAGGAATAAATGGAATTAAGGTAAATCTTGAGAAGCACCAGGTTGCCACTTTGTATATATATTTTTTTATTGGATAGATATATGGTCTGGTGCTGAGTCCTATCACCGTGAACTGTTTTCTCTTGTAAAACAGCTCTCTCTGCTTTCCACTAATACGGTTTGTTTGATTGAGATTTAACGAACTTTACGTTATTTCAATCACACGATAGCTTCACACAAGCATTATAGGCCAAGATCCCCACCACAAACAATGAGGTGTTATCTTGCGACCTATTAGAAATGAATGCCTCCCGCATTTCGTACTTTTGAAATATACTCAACTTTAGGAGATGCCATATGTAGCAACAGTCCCTGACTAGATGCATTTATAACATTCTCAACTAAATCCTTATAAAAACATTTCTTGCTGATAAATGAAAAATAAATTACCAGCTGTTATTGTGCAATTTTGTCTCAATTATTTGTAGCATATGTCCCTAGATCTCCAACCAGATTCCTGAGTCACCGTTCCTATAAATTGTGGGTATAATCTATTACATTTATTATATACATTTATATGAGCTATGTCTGAGTATACAAACAGAAGATTCACTATATGCAACGTCAACAATGCGTATGTATGTATCTCGAGGCTATCCGTTATGTTTTTTTTAAACCCGTGTACGGCTTATAAAACATTTAATTTTGTTCGATTTATCAAGCCCATTAAGACTGCAAAAAGAATTTTGATTGGCGTCTATCGTCACGCTTAATGTTATTTCGCTCCTATGGCGACTTGTCAACCCGATGAGTGAAGAAAACAAACCCTGGCAAATAGAAGCAATAAAAACACAACTCAACAGACCGACTTAGTGTTTTACTTAGCTCAGAGAGCACCGGGAAAACAGAAATCCCCTGCAACCTGCTACGACTGCAAAAATAATTTTTAACATGCTAGTGGAGTAGAACACATACCAGATAGGCTCATGTACGTGATTGTTTTCAACACAAGAATACTCTATAAGTGGTAATATAAGATGTGTCATTGTGATTGTGTCAACAGACGAGAGAAATCGATAGAAATCAAATATGATCGGCGGCAACTCTCCAAATATCTTGTAATAACTCACTGACATCCTAACCTTATGAGAGACAATTCAATTATACTGGGATAGTGAGTTGGTCCAGGTCTGGTTGTCTGGGGATGCGGAGTGTATGCTTTCCTGCCAAAACTGTAACAGCCGGATTTATTCTGAACACAAATCATTACACAGTACACGGGTTATTATAGTCATATCTCTATCCAAATAACATCTCATATCCATGAAGATAAAACAAATGTTACCCTAATAAGTTTACCGAGTTTTGTTTCCCTAAAGCCATTCCTTTAAATTATCTGTAAAACTGTCGCTCGATTACCATCCAACATAAGGCGCCTGTAACACAAAACCTATATGTAGCTGTCCGTATTGTTACTTTTTATCTCTACTCGATCTATACTACAAATGAGGCTATGTTTCAAAATAATCGGAATATCGGTTATCCACTAAGATAAGGAACTAAAACATGTCACCGTGAAAACAGAATTATCTAGGCCTACTGGGGGTAATCAGTACATTGATCAAGTAGATATGCAGCTATCTCAATTGCGTCGCTATATAAACTGTATTGTCATCCCTTCACTTGCTAGATAAGTTCACATCCAAACGATACCACCTGTTACACCTATCATGTTTCTATTGTCATACAGTTTTTTGTTTACCACGTCTCGGTATACAATATTTAACTTTAGATAAAAGGGGTTTTGTCTTTTTCGATCCAGCAACCCTTAAAAAGACGATGGCACAAGGAAACCGTTCGATAACATTTTATATCATGATCAGTTGTAAACCATTTCTTTCACTCTGAGCGTATGACCAGCTTAATCAAAATATCCACAAATCAACCTGGGCCAGAAGGTTAAACATCACTAGAATAAGCCATTTAGCCACATGACAGACTGGAAGTAGGCGCAAATCATTCCTGTATTGGAATAACAGAAAACCAAAGCCATGCAGTTGTCATTCCTGAAGAAGGGAGGATGCATATGAAAGTAGCTATGAATGTAAATGATGTAGCTTGGTAACAGTCGGGTTATTCATTTAAAAACTGGATCGAAACGGTCTGATGAAAGTTGCATCTCCAAAACTATTTGTACCATGCATTTACAATCTGAACAGTGCAGTTAATAATATCCCTCGGTTTCAGCAGACAAAATAGTCGCATGTATATCGTCACAATAGTCACGCATATGAAACAGCGGTCATCTATATAGATGTGTGCAAATTATTTAAAGTATGGAAGGCTGTAGCTGGTGGCCAGAAGACGGCGCACTTCAAATGAATCAATTATCTCATGCCATTAGGAGCCTGTCAGACTCCTCGTCAGACGGCACCTAGGGCCGCGGTCCTTTAACTCGTCGTGGGAAGCCAATCAAAATTTGTATTCAGATTCAATCTAATTAAAATCAGATCTGAAAACGCTTCCCGTGTTTTGTTTGACGCTATATTAAGATCTAACGCAATCACCTTATTTAAAATGCCAATTGGTCTCTTGAATTGACCAATCATAAAGCTGCTTCTCAATTCTGGTTTGTAAAAGCCAAAGATTTCCGTCGACAAACCGAAGTTTCCCGACTGCGTATTTTTACATGACCAACGGATACACGCACAAACAACATACACAATTCAAATAATAAACATTGAGTGGGGTTGCATTTCCCCGTGTTTACTCTAGATGCGACTTACAACATCAACACAGAAGAAAATTGGATAACTTCTGCTTGTTTTTGCTGAATTTGGTGTTTAATATGGATCCGTGTTATCTGTGTTTTTATTGGACAACTGAAACTGTGACCTTTCGTGAACCCCAGTAAGCTTGGCCTAATTTAACATTATAAGTAGAGTGATTGCGTTAGATCTCAATATAGCGACAAACAACACATGGGGAGCGTTTTTGAAATCCAATTTTAATTAGATTGTATTCACTACAACGACAAATAGAGGAATTTGGATTGGATATTTAAAAGCGGCCGTCCGCAGCAAACCCCGTTTTATTTGTCAGAGGCTGAAACAAAGCGGATTGTATATGTAATTATGTAAATAAGCCGCGGATCCTTGAGAGTAAGCGATAGTAAACCTCGTTAAAACCATCTATAAATAGCTCATCTCAGCTCAAGTCATGTCGCACATGAATAACTAACAAAATGCTGAATTTCTAGCTTAGCTTGTGTGATACGATAAATATTAGTCTGGAACCAGTTGCTCAAAGCTTCTATAAAAGCCGCGTTCACATGGTACGACTGTAGTAACTCGAATTCATCTGGACATCAAAAAATAGATTATGTCGCAAATATGACGTTGTATTTATGTTTTCACTCATGGGGAGTGTTCCTATCGCTAGTTATCACACCGTTCAGGAGTAGTATATCGGTGTTGTATAGTGCGAGAACGAACAAAATCAGCTGATTGTCGAAGAATGACCATTACAGAGCTTGATAGGAAATGTACATGGTAGTGAGGAGGCGATGATTTTTGCGAAATCAGCTAGCTATGCTTTTTTATATTGGACAATGGAGACAAGGACTGGTCCGATAAGTCCGCCGTGTAAGACAGTAGTGTATAGTGAGCAACTCAGTTATTATTTACTATTAAACAAAAAGGAAGGGTTTAACGACCACCCTGACCACCGACACCATCACCGACACTGACGTCACCTCGACCCCAATCTCCTCGTCAGCCGTCCCGTCACCATCAGTCCTATCACCCACATCAGCAACCCGAGACGGTGTAAAACGCATCGAAGACGAAGTGTTGAGCAGTGTCCAACACTGTAAAAAGCGCACACTTTGTTACAACGCATCAAGACGAACCCCACCACCGGATGGAACGAGACGGGGGCGTTGGTCATCGAAGGTCGTGTCCTGCCCGAGACGCACATGGTGGATTTCATCAACGACGCTCTGCGAGATCGATGACACGGCGCGGCCCGAGGCCGTGAGGTCTTGGCCCGGGCGTTCAAAGCGATGAACATCATCCACAAGGGTGGGGGTCCCTGTGGAAGGGGACCCTTCAGTGAGCTCACACACTCCCATGTACCACACACCGCCTCGCACACCACATAACCTCGTGGGTCATCCCGTGGGAATCGCTGCGGGGTGGCCGCGGCACACCATCACGCGCGCGGCGGGGCGGCTTATTCACCTCAGGGAGACCCTCTGGGAGCACGACGCGGAGAGTCGCCGGGCGAGTCGCAGGGAGGACGCCACGGAGAGACGCACAGTGAGCCGCAATCGCGCGACGGGGCGGTTGATCACCGACAGGGAGAACCGCCGGGCGGCCTTCAACGACATCACCGGCAGGACGATCACCCAATGGGCTAGCCACTGGGCGACAGTTACGTCCACCTCTCCGTTGGAGTCCCTAGTAAAAGAGCGACGCCCACCCCCACCGCATCGGTCACGTGTGACTGCCTGTGAGGCGAGATACTTTACGTGACCAAACCCAGCAACAGTTCCACGGGGGTTTTCTAACAATACGGTCACCCATTACACGACCCAACTCCCCCAGGCTATCCGGTTGACGGGTGAGTGGGAATGCGGCTTAGTGAGTGTCCAGTACCCCCCCCCCCCCCACACACACACACACTTGGTTTAACGTCCAAAAAGACGAAGTGTACATCGACATCATCCAACTACAATATCTATCTACGGAACCAACGCACCGACTGCCACTTCCTGCAGGTTACTATCCATCACCCGAGGCGCTGGCCGATGGTTTTGACAACTTGTTGAAACCCACACATCTCTCGACACTACACACCATCAAAGACGCCTTGACCTTCGAGTTTGATAAAGCGGGTCAGGTGTTTCAAATCACCTTCCATACGAAGGTTCAGTTTGGGTTAAGTAAGCTACTGCAGCGGTTGATGGGGATGTATTTCGACTACCTAGTCACCGTACCGGATCATGAACCGTACGAAGGGGTATCGAACCGGGCTGATGAGCTCGATATATTTCTTCGCGGTCACCTGGTGCTGTACAAATGTAATTGAATACCTGTTTATATTTTTTCACGCTCACCCGGTGTTGTACAAATGCAATCGTATACCTGTTTATATTTTTTCACGGTCACCCGGTGTTGTACAAATGTAATTGAATACCTGTTTATATTTTTTCACGGCCACCCGGTGTTGAACAAATGTAATTGAATACCTGCTGATATTTATTACCTACACATTAATTGCGGCATCAAATGAGTTTAACAATTTGTCTTGTAATATACCATACCTCATTACTGGAATGAGTATTAATTATGCTTTTTAGACATCTCATCTTCTTAATTCAAAATACCCCCAGTTTTACAAATTACAGTTGTATGTACACAAGTTTAATGGGTAATTAATGGATAAATTGAATTCAAAATAATTGAGATGTTCTGAATTATTGTCATAATACTTTAAAACTCTCTCTAGTTTTACGTAAAATTAAGTCCCTTTCTCTTTTTAAATCCAAATTGAAAGCTCACTTCATGGAATTTCTCAACCTATAATAACAGGCTCAGATCACACCGGTGGCTAATGTATTAATGTAATCATTGTATTTTATATTCAACATTCTTTAACTAGTTACTTTTTCTTTTGGCTTCCTCTTTCTTATCGATGCACATTTTTAATTATATATTGTCTTTTGATTGATTTCTTTCAAGCTTGTGACATGAACTTTCTTGTCGCCTACATTAAAGTATATATATATGTATCATTTAATTTATAACGGGATAGAACAAGTTCTGCAGGCGGGAACTTTATTCCCGCCTTCCTGGATTCACTTGTATTACTTTCAAATCATGTTTAAATTTTGGGTGAATAAATAACCAATCAATCAAACAATCAATGCCGGACTTCAAGCTTTGTACTTGTACTGCGACGTGATAGAGCCTCGCGTGGTCGGCGATTCCCTCTCCCCTCTGATGCGGACAGTGAGCATCGATCATCGCAACAATAAATTACAAGTGAGCCGTGCATTTCAACATATTCAATACCTCCCGGTGCAGAAGAGAGTTCACCACGGCGGAAATCGATATGAGACATGACTACGGACGCTTGGTACCATTCTCCCGTGGTAAGGTGATCGTGACACTACATTTTCGATGGAAGCGAGCGGTTCATTTCACCTAACACGATGTCGGCTCGACAACAACAAGCCTACCCCAACTACTACACGCGACAAGTCGGTGGCGGTGGGTTAAACGTCTTCAGAGGGGGGGTTCCACCAACGGGTCATGGTGCGTGTTCAGCACCTGGATCCCGGAGTATAAAAGCTCGGTCAACACGACCAGTTGTCAGTCAGAGAAGCGGCTCTAAAACCACAATTTCAAACAAAACCAGTTGTCAGTCGAGCGCGACCCTCAACGAGACCACCCCGACGGATTCAACCCGATATCTTCAGCTAAAAGCATGCCATTCGTACAACCGCCAACGTGTGATGGGATGAACAGCGAGTTTGATTTGTGGGCCCTACGACCGATCCAGGGCAGTGTGGTGATGAATCGGTGTGAAACATAAAGTCCCGTGGCCAGCATTAGCGACGGCAGTCCTGTGGAATTTCGCATTACAAACGCTGACAATGACACGTATCTGGATTTGACCAACACCTTTTTGTACGTCAAAGCGAAAATCGTCAAGGTGGATGAAACGGATTTGGTGGAGGTGGATCAAGTCGCTGCCACCAATCTGTGGTTACACTGTCTATGACAGCAGGTCGATGTCAGCTTGAACGATGAGATTGTGAGTGCTTCCACCAACATGTACCCTTACCGGTCTTACATCGAAACCTTACTGTCTTACGGACCCGAGGTGAAAGACTCTCAACTGGCCACAGCCCTTTGGTACAAAGACAAATAGCAATAACGGTGAAAACGAATGATTCGTCCATCGCATGAGGCACACGGTAAAATGTCGCTCGATAGACATGTTAGGGCGTCTGCACACGGACATTGGGTTTCAAGACCGGGATCTCCTCAACCACGTCACCGTGCGAGTGCGACTCAGCTGTCCCAAAGACGCCTTCAGCTTACTCACACAGAGAGAAGAGCCCGATTATAAAGTCGTTCTCCAAGACGTAAAAATGCACGTTCGCAAAGTACAAATCAGCCCTCCCCTCCAGCTCGCCCATTTCATGGTCTTGGAAAAAGTCACGACCAAATACCCGATTCGACGCGTGCTCACCAAGTACTTTGCCGTACCCCAAGGGCAAACAGCCGTCAACGAAGAAAATTTATTCTTGGGTGTGCTACCCAAACGGTTTATTCTCGGCATAGTCGACAATACAGCCTTCGATGGTACGTATAGCGAAAATCCCTTTCAACTTCA
>JAQQZZ010013102.1:0-11469 GCA_030265115.1 Mopalia vespertina | reverse complement strand
TGGACAATCCGTCGTCATATAAGTGAAATACCCTTGAGTATGACGTTAAACACCAATCAAACAAACAAACAAACAAAACCATTTGTAGACATCAGGTATCTGTAGTAACTCTGGAATTGCTGGGATGGCTGGTATGAGGTTTCTGCTCAGTTTTCCGCAGAGGGTTGGGAGGGAGCTTCATGTTGCCCTGGTGCTCTTGGAGTTAAGGGACAACATAAAGCCAATCTGTTTGTGTTGTCCTTGTATTACATCCTGTGATTGGCTTGTCATGCCTTTCTTTGTTGCCAGTGGTGCCAGGGTGGTTTCCTTCACTTGGCACACCATGATATGAGTGAAATAACCTTAAGTACGACATTAACTCCCAATCGAACAAATGATCATCTTGCCTAGACTTAACCACTGTAAGTAAGGCAGTGTGAGAAGTGGATAATATGCTGTCATATAAATAAAATATACTTGAATGTGTAATAAACCCTAATCAAACAAACAAACACATTATTAGTTGTTGTACTGTTGGAAATGCACATATATTAAGTACACAAAACAAGTCCCCATCAAACTGATCAAATGAATATGCTAATAATGGTATATCCTATTCTGACATGGGTAACACAACAAAATAATTCTAAGTTATTTTATATTTACAGCTAGCCTTAAAAATGCCAAATAAAACAGAAGCAGAAACAGAATTGTAAGTACCCCCCTTATTGTTCACATCTTTTATAGATTCCCGATGGAGGCAAGCAAATTTTTCTCTCTTCATTTATTCAAAATATATTTAGAGTGCAAGCTGCATATAAAATGAAATAAACCAGCGTTTCACTGTCTGAAGAAACCAAATAAGCTCCTGACAGCTGATGGAAGAGAAAGAGCAGAAATATATACCCACTCACCTGGAAGCTGTGGCTAAAGCTGTAACAATTGCTTGAATCATGCCGTAGATAAATTTGTAGGGGTTTTGCCTGGTAGCTATGAAATAGATGAGTGGTAAGACCATATATCCATGAATAACGAGGCCAGCTATGACAGTGAGACAGTAATACCCCAGCTGACTGAAGACCACTTCAGGGTCTTCCATTTCCACCATCTTGGAGGCGATCAGAAACAACACTCCAATAGGGGAATACCTGTGCCAATAATCCAATAGAGAGAGGTTATAAATATTAATTGTGTAAGTTAGCATTTCGTCAAATGGTTTTATTACGTATTTAAAAAGAAACAACGATGAAATCACGAACACTCTCGCGGAGCGAGGAAACTGGCGAGATGCTATACCGGTTTGCAAGCTCTTTAATATTGCCATTTTACAGCTGCTTTCGGAAATAAAGAGACTTTAGTACATATAAACGACTATCTTTAATATCGTAGAAAGTATTATTATAACTCGGAGAAGTTCATTTGGGTAAAAAAACGATGTAATGTTGGACTAAAAAAACTTTGTATTCGCGGATAAAACAAATGGCGGCCGATTGAAGGAAGAGAAGGCGATCGGGACTCTTTTGGTGTCTCAAATTGCTACGGCAGTTTTTCATTCACCCCTTTGTCAACCATGTAAATCCATCACAGATATGTTATTGCTTGTCTAGTTTCATTCACAATTCAGATAAATTAGTATTTCGATTATTTTTTTAGACTACAAAAATCAAGCAAATAGTATATTTAAATATTTTTGGTTTATTTTTGACCAAGTTGTTGGGGCGTGAATGCATTCAATTATTGTTTTTCAGCCTAACTGACATTGAATATTAATAGAGGAGAAGTTAATGCTCGTTCTTGTATATTCACATTCCGTATATGCCATATATATTTTTTTATGTTTTTGCGGACCTTTAAAACAACCAAAAAAATTGTGAAGGAGGGAGACTCTCATGAGCTATCTATCCCCATAGTAATGCACACGCGCATTGACAACTGTCAAGCTCACCAGTTTTCCGGACTCTTGACGGAAACGGACGAATAAGAACAATATCGAGTACCGGATTTTATGGGGAATGAGTCTGGATAAGGCCGAGCTTCATATCCCTGTATATTGTAATCCCAGATTAAACTTCAAATCCCCTAAACGAACTTCAAAACCGTAACAAGAAGAGACGCGTTGAAATGTCCCGACTGGTGGCCCTTGTTTTATCAATACGCTATAATTACTATTAATATTTCATTACATTGGACATTTGAGTAGACCAAATAGAGCTGTCGTATTCGGTGACTCACTTTGCTTACTTCAGGCTGTTAAACACCTTAAATGGAAGTCTGCGAAATTCTGCATTTAAATTCATCCTGATATTGGTCTATGTTAACCTTGGTACCGTCAAACGTGGGAATTCCAATCAAATAGATGTGGATCAATTAGCTAAGAATATATTAGACAACGTTTCCATTCCAGTAATGTTGTCTGTTAATGACATCTTTGATTATGGTAAAAAAATACTTTTTGAACCTATGGCCGACTGATTTGTTATATGACGACGGGTTGTCCATTTCACACTGCCCCTTGCCTTATTACGGTGGAAAACCGAGAGGAAACCTCGTTAAAACCACCCCCGCGATTGCCAGAACCACATTTTGTGACTCACTCATATACCTGAGGGTCGACGGACAGACTCAATCCTGTGAACCGTACATCGAAGTAGGCTCAGAAAGAGCACTCGCTGACGACTAAGCCACGGCCGTGGCCGACTGAATGGGATGGGGTGGATGATGGTAAATTTTGCTTCAACTTTCAACGACAAGTTCATTGATTTCGTGTGAAATTAAATTGCAAACAAGCAAACGGACTTTTAGTTTGTAAGGTTTCTTTCTGGGCTAATGCTATTGAACTTCGGCTACATTGTATTGGACTGCACCCATCAGGGCTATCTCCGTGATTTAGATGGAATCGAGGGTCATTTTTCTTGTTACACTGTGAACGATTCACCGCTCAACGTCACTTATTCTTTACTAAGTTGAATTTGTTAGAGACTAAAGGAGGCTGTTGGAAACTTCATTATTTCCAGTGAGAGACTCTATTTTTTGTGTAAAATCTTAACTTGAGTGAATTTTTCTAAATTCAAAACTAATCGTAATGGCGTAATTCATTTCTTTGGGGAATTGGAAAAACGCCAACATCTAGTTAATAACAACAACACCAATGTTATATTGCTTACCAAATAACTAGTGTAATGAGCTGCATCGTTGCTTCGTTCAGAGCCTCAAAGAAATCTTTTAATACTTTCCCCCTTTCTCCCATTCTGGACACAATACACCCAAAGAAAATAGAGAAGACCACTAGACCGAGTACGTTCATGCCGTTCTCTGGACCCACCTCCGGATTATATTCTAGGTTAGAGTGAGACAGAAACATAATCATGAAGACAAGAAGTTCAATAAAAGAATATCAAATGAAAACAGAATGAACACAAGAAATGCGGCCCACAAACGTGGAAATCAACACAGTGGTTAAAATGATAGACGTATTGTAGCAATACATAAGACGTTTAAAATAATTACTTTTAAAGAAGTACATCTGAGTAAATAAGGACGTATTATACACAAAGCTCCATCCTGTAAACTACAAGAAAATGAAACAAAACCCCATAAATAATGCCAGAAAATAGTAAATGTAGATGGCGATGCTGGTTGAACAGATTTATTTTAGTGGTATACCATTTATATTCTGAGGGGATTAGCTAGAACTCATTTTACCTTTAGGGTTAACAGCTGGCTCCGTTTCGTTTGTAGAGTTTAAGCCCATTGTCATGTTGTCGATCCGATCGGTCGTCATGTTAGCTTCTGTTTCCTTTACCACGATCTCCACCTGCTGTGTGACCCTCTGTGTCAAATACAAGAGACACATTCAATTATACGATTAATTCCAACTACAACTATGTAATGTGTCTCGCTAAGTGTCATCGCTTCGAGTTAGGCACCTTTCTTAAAGTTCGAAATGGCAGCTCGAATGTTTGCTTTCTTATGAATAATGGTGGCGCCCTGTGAGGGGAAAGTCATACATAACTTATATGGTAAGCTATTACTTTAATATCATTTTGTAATCTTTTTTCTTTGCTGATTGTTAATTTTTGAAAAGTGTCAAATTTTTAGCTGGCTATATGTGGTGATGTTGTTTGTCTGAGAAACTTTTCACATGAACAATATGTGGCGATTTTGTTTGTCTGAGAAGCTTCTCCATCAGATTAATTGGGCCTATTCGTAGTGTTTCTTTAAACGTTGCTGGCCCACAGGGGTTGTGAAAATGAGGCGAGGGTCCAGGGGCCGCCTAGACCCCGGAAGTTCTTGAGTTCTACATATCTACATGCTCGTTCTGGGCTATTTTCGCCATATATTACTAATATGGTTAACTATGAGTTTTAATATCCCTTTTCAATCTTTCTTCTTTGCTGATTGTATATTTTTAGCTCGCTATATATGACGATACATGCCTGAGAAGTTTTTACCACCAGATCAGTTATAGTAGGCGCTGTGAAAAATGAAACGAGGGTCCAGGGGCCGCAGGCGTTTTTTTTTTTAATACATGTATAAAACCAATATTTCTAAAAATGAATCACACTGGCACATGAATGTTGATTAATTAAAATCGATGAATCCTCTTATGTTTAAGATACACTCCCAGAGATAAGTTTCTAAATACATCTTAATCTCAAGTTGTTTAGATTTGTTTTCTCTTGTCTTACTATACTAGGTCTAATATGGTTAACTTTGATTATTGATGTAAGTTTTCATCTTATTTTTTGGTTATTGCAAAGTTTTGAAAAAATCTGAGTTTTAGCTCGCCAGGTGGGCGATGCTGCTTTTATCTGAGAGGCGTTTTACACCAGATCAGTTTATTTGTACTGTTTCTATCATCTTGCTGACCACAGAGGCTGTGAATAATCGTGGCTGGGTGGAGTTTGAATTTTCTATAGACGTCAGTGTGATTCAGCGTTGAATGAAAATAACTACATGGGAATTCAAGTGACTGGACTTCTCATTTTATTTATTTGATCTAAACAGTTTTCAGAACAAAGTCTAGACATATCTCTTCTCAGACGTGAAGTTAGATAAAGTTATAGTAATGTATGCTTGATTTCATTGGAGGGGGACTGAGGGATTACCCGGAGGGACAAATGCTCCCTCTGTCCCCCCCTTCCGCCCCGCCACTGATCTGTAGGTTCCTTATCCCGAGCAAAGCCTTACTCAACTATATTTAGATACAAACCGGAAATTATTTTTTCAATTGTTATACGGACGAAAATAATTAGAATGTGAAATAAATTAGAATAAAGCAGTGCGTTGACACACATAAGTGAAAATATGTTACACCCACCTTAAGAAAGCATGCCTCAACTAGATTATCAGGAAAGCTGACCCTAGTAAAGAGAAACATGACAACATTAAAAACCATTTATACATTTTGTAAAATTTAAGACCTCATATTAATGGCAAAAGAAGATGTTTTAATTTGAAATAGGAAGGAACGAGAAAAAATGCTTGTGTAATATCTGGTCACTCACGACACTGGCTCTGCGTGTAAGACAATATGCCCTATCAACGGATGATATGACCTTCAACTGACAGACAGTATCTTTGAATTTTGCAACCGAATTCTAAGGGATTTCAAACACTCAAGCCATTTGCCAGTTCAGCCATTTTAAAAGAAATAGAGTTTCATTAAAATGCTGTGCAACCGAAATATGAGGGTACTGTTTAATATGGTTCCTGTCGTTGCTATAATTCCATCCGATTTGTCGTACGAATGCGTGATTTTTTTAGTTGTGACCTGACAAGAGGGTGACGTCCGTTTGCAAAATGACGTTCCCATTTTATGGCAACGTGGGGTAGCCTGCAAATACCATAACATTGTGGGTCGTCGGTGTTCCAAAAAATATAGCCTTAATACTGTTACCTTTGAAAATATAATCCTAGCTTAGGGATAGCGAAACTCTTAAAGTTTATTTAAAGTTTTTCTGTCAATTTGCAATATTGCTTATATTGCGATATCGTTATTTCGTATCACTCAAAACCCCCGTATTGAATCACTGCGAAAAGGAACCTGCAATTAACTTGGTTTGATTTTTATATTCTATCTGAAAGGCTCCGATAATTCATACGCAATTGGTCCTTAAAATGACCTATGTGTCGTCAGACAAAAATACTTTCTATGACACCCGGTTAATAAATCATTGTAGGCTTTTATTAAGTGATTTTTTTAATATATATGTTTCACATACATGTCTGTTCAATGACAAGCAATGACAACGATGTCCCTATTTTTAGGCATTGGCATGTTTCCAGCACAAAGATCTAATGAAAGAACCCTATAGAGTAAAAGACACCTCCATGGCTGCAATTCAAATACATTTTGAATAAGTCAAGAAAGTGGACTAAAATTAAACTAAATATAAGAGACCGTTCGTTTCAAAACTAAATTTTGCATGTAAAATAAAAGTTGCACAAACTGACTTGAAGGCTCAGAATGCAGTCGCAAACGGTTAGCCAATCGAAAACAAAGACACAAAGGGTATATTATATTGTGTATATTATCCTATATATATAGAGCTCCAGTAGAGAAAGATTCACGGCCTTTACTTTGATGGATATTCAGTGCCACTCTATCGCGAGCCTCTGTGGCTCAGATGGTGATGGCTCTGGCTCTGCTAGCCAGAAACTCAAGTTTGAATCCCCGTGGAGGCAAGCAAACTGTTCTTTCTCTACATTAAATATATATATATATTTTTAAATAAATGAAGAGAGAATATATATATATTTAGGACAAGCCATAGAATTGAAATCGTTATATGGTTTGAGCTAAGATTGGCCCAGTCCTTAAAGAGGGACATATATTCAGTAATCAGCAATGAAACCAGCTTGAGACATACGTAACGTTCGGACAATTTGCAACCGCCTCAAAGTGAAAACAGTGTAACTACATGTATTACGGGGTAAGCAATCTACAAACCTTAATAAATCGAGTAAGGCGTCTGCCGTGTTGACGATCTTAGTTTTGCCGGCTCGTTTAATGTCCTTGGAACCCCGAGTGCCCGGCTGTATGGTGACCACCAATATTATACCAATGATGACAGCAATTAAGGTAGTAGTGAGATAGTACACAATAGCTCTCAGTCCGATCCGACCCGACTGTTCCAGATCAAGGGCAGCCATTCCGGAGATCAAACTAGATATCACCAACGGTAATATCAGCATCTTTAACATCTGTAGTAGAAGATCACCAGGGAATTTCAGATAGAAGATATCTCTGGTCGTCATGGGGGGCTCCACATATCTCAGGCCCCACCCCATACCGATACCGATCCCCATGGCCAGCACCATCAGGATGAGCAGTATGTTGTTCTTCATACCCTTCAACACAGCTTTAAAACAGGCATTCATCTTGGATAGTCCTATGTATTAGCAGCAGAATCTGAAACAAGACATTCATTTGGTATAATATATAGATAACAATACTCATACCCCTAATTTTAATCAGTTCATGCTATATACATCTAAGCGCTCAACCCAGTTGGTAGATTTGGTCTCTCGTGACCTTTGTTCTCCAGTTACCTTTTGCGTCCATTAATTTGATAGAGCTAGGACTTCATTATAGAGTGGATGCATCACAATGCACCGATTTGTATCGTTTATTTAAGTAGCAGTTTTACAACACTTTGAGAAAGTCAACAACAGTACTGTATGCAAACAAAAATATATACTCTCCGGATTCGGGTTCGAAAAATACGTCTTTTCCAGGTTCGTATAAGATATGTTCTCATCAAATACATCCCCCCGCCCAAATTAAAACAAAAACTGCTTATCGAATATATTTCCGAGTTCTTACAAGCTATGGGCTTGTGAAATATATTGGTCCGTGTTCGAAAAGTTATGGGCATGGAATATATTCATCAATGTTCGAAAAGCTAAGGCCTCATTTGATATATTCATCCTTGTTCGAAAAGCTATGGGCTCGTGTGATATATCCATCCTTGTTCGAAAAGCTATGGGCTCATGTGATATATTCATCCTTGTTCGAAAAGTTATGGGCATGGAATATATTCATCCTGTTCGAAAAGCTAAGGTCTCATTTGATATATCCATCCTTGTTCGAAAAGCTTTGGGCTCATGTGATATATGCATACTTGTTCGAAAAGCTATGAGCTCATGTAATATATTCATCCTGTTCGAAAAGCTATGGGCCCATGTGATATATTCATCCTTGTTCGAAAAGCTAAGGCCTCATTTGATATATTCATCCTTGTTCGAAAGGCTATGGGGTCGTGTGATATATTCATCCTTGTTCGAAAAGCTATGGGCTCATGTGATATATTCATCCTTGTTCGAAAAGCTATGAGCTCATGTAATATATTCATCCGTGTTCGAAAAGCTATGGGCTCATGTATAATACATTCACACATGTAATATATTGATCTTTGTTCGAAAGCTATGCGCTCGTGAAATATGTTCAACCGTGTTCAAAAAGCTATGAGCTGATGTGATATATTCATCAATGTTGGAAACGTTTTGGGCTTATGATATATATTCATCTGTGTTCAAAAAGCTATGGACCCATGTTAAATATATTCATCCGTGTTTTAAAAGCTTGGGGCTCATGTGATATATTTATCAATGTCGGAAAAGCTATGGGCGTATGTCATATATTCATCTGTGTTCCAAACGTTTTGGGCTTATGATAAATATTCGTCCGTGTTCGAAAAGTTTGCCTTCGTGAGATACATTCATCCGAGCTATATATATATCCATCGGTGTTCGAAAAGCTATAGGCTGAGGTAATGTATTCATCAGTGTTCGGAAAGCTATGGGCGCATGATTACATTCATCCGTGTGTGAAAAGCTATGCGCTCATTAAATATATTCATCGGTGTTCGAAAAACTATGAAGTATATTCCTCTGGGTTGGTACAAGCTATGTTATTTCGTGTATTCTTACGAGCTATGCTCTCATTGAATATTTTCGTATCTAAAAACTCTTTCAAGTGATGAAAGAAATTCAGAAAGAAATTAAGATGGCGGCAATCAGAATTAGTATTGTTCTCGTCTGTCTAAAGTTAATACCTACCAGGTTACATTTAGTCATAATTATTACTGACAAAGTAAAACTCAAGTAGCCTATAATCGCTAACAAAATCTCCCACAATAAACTCATTTACTTTTGCGAACTGTCTGCCACGGGGAAAATATCCACTTACTTCAATTACAAACAAACAGCAGTTTTAATGCTCCTATGGTTTTTTTGTCTATCATTCAGAACGACGCCTTTGGTAGTTTTCGCCTTACTAAGCAATACAATTAAAACAAAAATCAAAACAAGCAATACAATTTAGCTCATCTCCTGAAAAGACGTATGTTCAATTTACTAATTACTACTTATTCACGATACAAAAAAGATTCATTCATTTACGTATAAATTTAAATAACATTATGCTGAAATATATGTGTTCAACTTTATATAGTGATGTCTCGTGTATCCATAGGGTACCAGGCTAATTCTGATAGCCTGACAAAGCATTAATAAGTTAGTGTCCCTGAATATATTCTACATGTGATTGTAACTGTACTTGTGGCCAGTTCAACTTCAACTTTTAGAAATATATTAATTTAATTTACAAGTTTTTATTCCATTATTAAGTGTCGAATGCTGTGAATAATTACATATTCTGAAAATTTCAACTTCCCATACTGATAAAAATTAAGAATGTACATGTATGCAGTGAAGTTCGTTATATTGTGTTGGCATATTGAATTCCTTGAGGTCTTATTTAAGACACCGAATTTATATTCACCGGATGTTGCTCCATTTCCTATATTTTTCCATCTTTATAACAGATGCATTTTACTCCAACTAATTTTGAGTTAAATTGTCAGCCAGTAGTGAAACAAAAATTAACTGTTCTGTGATACCATTTTATACATATGTTTATATTTATTTCATTGTTTGAGAAAGTAGTATTCTGTGATTTGTTATTATTTATATAGTACGAACAGTGAAAGGTTGAAATTGAAATATTTAAAAAAAAGATTGTCTTACATATCATTTAGCTTATGAATGTATTCCCTTATCTCATGTAAAATAGACCCCCTCCCCCAAACACACCCACTCTCCAGATGTGGCTTGATCTAATATCTTTCTCAACCATTATCTTCCATCTTACCGATGAGTATAATTCTGTTCACTCTTTAAAGCGTAGAATTTTGAACTTTTTTGTACTGCTATGTTGACTATCACAATATATATCCCTTGTTGTTTAGTCTATAAACTTTTCTGGGCTGGTTAGTTGTAGGATTAACCACAAAATGGTTTCCGTGTCAGGTTGGCACATTGTTCTACTTTCCTTTTATTGCATTCTGTTTAATGTTACTATTTCCATACACGCACTGAATTTTTTCGGAGATCTTTCTACCCGCATACAATGAAAGACTGGAATACTCTAAGCACTAAAATAAAACTATCAAAATCTAGCGAACCTGTTCCATTTGACATGTAGCGATTTATATTCGCATTCTTATGGAAATTCTGTTGTTAATCACTGTCGGTGCAATAAATGGGCCGGAGTCATCTTCAAGCTCAACTGGCTAGCTATAACATTGTTCCAACTAGTGAATGTTGTCTGTGTGCATTTGGGTACGAAAACCCAACACACTATTTGTTATTTCGTCCTGCTTTTGCTGCCCTACGAAGAGATTTACTCACCACGGTTGTAAACATCTTAAGCCCAGGTTTTCATTTTACTATGTAGATTGATTTATTACCTGACCATTTGACGGATATTCCTTTGAAAGGTAGTAATGACCTGTCAGCTGATAATAATAGGTCTATTTTTGATGCTGTTTTTACATATATAGATACAACTGGCAGATTTAAGACAATGATGTACTAGTTATCTGTTAATTCTGACATTTACTCAGTGGAAGGACCAGTCACGGTATCCATGGGATACGAGACTAATTCTGACATTTACTCAATGGAAGGACCAGTCACGGTCTCCATGGGATACCAGGCTAATTATGACATTTGCTCAATGGACGGACCAGTCACGGTATCCATGGGATACGAGGCTAATTCTAACATTTACTCAATGGAAGGACCAGTCTCGGTATCCATGGGATACGAAGCTAATTCTGACATAACTCAATTGAAGGACCAGTTACGGTATCCATGGTATACGAGGCTAATTCTGACATTTGCTCAATGGAAGCACCAGTCTCGGTATCCATGGGATACGAGGCTAATTCTGACATTACTCAATGGAAGGACCAGTTACGGTATCCATGGGATACGAGGCTAATTCTGACATTTGCTCAATGGACGCAGTGGCGGATACAGCATTTTGTAAAAGGGGGGGCTCGACTATTTCAGCAAAATAGGCGAGGGTCCAGGGGCCGCCTAAGCCCCGGAAGTTCCGAAAATGAGGAAGCCCGTACATGCAATCTCAGCTAATTTTGGCAATGAAATTTGTTCCGTCATTTTGATTGATCGATTATGATC
>JAQQZZ010013101.1:8230-21369 GCA_030265115.1 Mopalia vespertina | reverse complement strand
CGATGTACCATCGACCTGCAACCATTGACTGGCAGCTAACAAGGACGTAACATTTCGTTTATCTACCAAAGTTTCCCCCCATCTTAACATTCGCTTCGATTTTCCATTTAACGATAAATAGTTCATTACTGCGTCATGGGTAGACCAATGATTTACCAGTATTGGATCAATTGAACCCATCACACACCATCAGCAGCAGAGAAGAATGCCAGGGCATCAGATAAGAGCTATGATTCAATCTATTGGCACAGAAAACATGTTTTTAAGGAACCTGTCTAACAATGTGTTTTATATCTCTACCAGACATCATTCTGCAATCAGCGTGCCTTTCACTTTCTGAATCAGTTGTCACGACTTCACTAGTGAATATTGATTAAGTTGAAAATACACGCAGTGTAATCGAGTATATATAGACACTGTGTCGCAGAAATAAATAGATCTACATCCTGGTGTCTACTGATTTCATAGTAATAACTGTTTAATAAACGGATAGATACCATACACAGTTAATGCTTTGATGGAATGCAACAATAAGTTCACAGTTGTCTTATTAACAGCTGATTTTGTGTTGTTGGAATCAAATATTTTCACAGCACAATATCAACACACAGAGGTAATCAGATTGGGCTATAGTGAGTATATTGACAATCATAGAATGGTATTTGTAAAATAATTGTGACAAATTACGTGGAAGAAATAGATTGTGATTGGCGTTTGACGTCGACCCCAGGGGTACTTCACATAAATAATATGTTTACATGGCTGATCATTCTAATCCAAGTTCCCCTGCATACGACTGTATGCTATCACACTGATGACATACAAGTACTGATTCGGATAGACTGCAGTATGGCATCTGTAAAATACACATATTGATATAATCGTCGGTCCTCTGTACTCCATACCCCTTGTCTAATGTATATGTTTCTGATGTATGAGAGTACTGTCTGTACTTATCACCGGAGTAAAATGAATATACCAACACATGAGAACACTTCACATTGTATGTTTGTGTGGATGCAAATTACATTTGAGACACGCCAATATCATCTGATAAGTGAAATGCCCTTTATAATGGCGATTAACAAAATCAGTCAGTAATCAGCTTCAAAGTTAACCCTGTATACTTTTTTTTCTTCAAATTTAACCATTTAAAGTAACAACAACAAAGTGGCCGATAAATTCCACAGGCGAACTTTTTAAAAGCTTTGTTCTTTTTTTCAGCTAAGAAAATTGTTTCGCAAAAAAAAAAAAAAATGAGGTTCTTCTTTGTGCTCGTTAAGGCTTGTATTGTTGCACCTGGGGATTTGACATCCCAATCTCATCCCAATGTAATCCCTGTAGAAGTTATAGGTATTCAATTAATTAGGGCAGAGCCATTTTAGACATAAACCCGTCGTATCTGTACTACAATTCCCGTGGTTTGGATGGCGCTTTGTTTTGCCGGACCCATTTCCTTTGTCATTTTGTTTCAATTTATTCTGTTTGTCCAGACACTTCAAAGACTTTCCTTTGATCTTCTATCTTACCAATCGATATTATTATATCTTAAACAGGTGTTTCGTTTTAGATGTAAACATCTTTTCGTTTTCTCAAAATGTGTGTTAAAGGTGTGGCTCGTTACAGTTTAATTAACTAGTCTCGTGAGTTTCTAAGTAATAAAATGATTGAGTCCTGTCTGCGGGGATTACAGGTTTCCGCACCGAGAAGGCATCCGTTAGACCTTCGTTTAGTTTTCATTACCCTACAGAGACCGTACTTTGTTCCCCTTGCTTTCTGCTGATGGTGTAAGTTATTTGCATTGCGTCGGAAACCTTTCACATTCGCTTCCAATAAAGCAGGCGCAACAGCCAATAAAAAATGATTCTATGTATCTTACTTTACACATTCAACCATTGATTGTTTGCTTCATTGCAATTTAACGTCGTACTCAAGGGTATGTCACTAACATAAATGTATATGAAGACGGATTGCCCATTTACACTGTTCATTATATCAATACGGTGGAAAAACCAGGAGGAAACCTCATAACAATCAACCCAGAGATTAACGCGTCGTGTGACTCACTCATATACCTGATGGTCGACAGACGGGCCGGAACCCGTAGACAGTATATTTAAGCAAGATTACTAGGCCGACACGCTCATCACTTGACCAAGACTGAAACTAATACCTGGGATTACAATATACAGGGATATAAAGCTCGAACTTTTCATGGCCCAATCCACATAAAACCAGGTACTCGGTATTGTTCTCATTCGTCCGTTTCCGTAGATTCCGTAAAACTGTTCAGCTTGACAGTTGTCAATGCGCATGTGCATAACTATGGTGATAGATAGCTCATGAGTGTCTCCCTCCTTCGCGATTTTTTTTGGTTGTTTTAAAGGTCTGTAAAAATAGCAGAGTAAAATGCTATGAATCAGATAAACCCAGTGATCCAATGTTTTGACACAGAAAACCCCCTTCTCTGAACCATTTCTGACTTCCGGTATATTCATCAGATATAATTCTGCAATCCAATAGACATTTTACTGGCTGTAAACTCCAGCGGCATGTAAATTTCACGGGTGCTATACCTCGACGTCTTATATACCGACATGTTGCTTAATCACAAGCTGTTACTACATGTTGTTCCATCTACAGAATAAGCTTGATCATTTCGTACATTTTGCTTAGCAGAAAAGTATCGAAATTCGGATGGACCAATTTATGTCCAAGAAATCAGTAGCTGAATTCTGGGAATCGCCGCAATCCATATATATAATTGTAGTAGGTATTATTTCCTATCAGGACAATTGCTTGTTACTTGCATCTTGAGTAGGTTTAAGTGGCTCCATTGTCTTAAGAGGAAAATGTCGAATGGGCAAGTTATTCTTATTAAAAAATTATCACGACGAATATGTTTGTCAGTAACGAATAATCTGAATCAGGATAAACCTGGACTTATTATTAAAGAATAGTCGAGTAATAATCAAATAAGACAAAATAATTATGATTGCGTGGAATAAAAATATTGTTTATTTGATTGATTGGTGTTTGACGTCGAACCCAGAGTTACTTAACATGAACAGTTTGCATTGCTGGTGATTCCGATCCAAGTTCCCGTCCATACGACTGATTTTAATTATCACACTGATGGTATACATGTACTGATTCGGATAAGCTTCAGCAGGGCTTGTGTAAAATACACATATTGATATAATCGTCAGTCCTCAGTACTATATACCCCTTGTCTAATGCATACTGCCATTACTTATCTCAACTAATGAGAACACATCACATGTTATGTTTCTGTGGGTGCAAATTACAGTTGAGACAAACCTCCGTAATGTAAGTGAAATGCACTTGATCATGACGTAAAACACTATCAATCAGAAATCAGCTTCAAAACTAAGCTTTGAACCTTTTCGTGAGTAAAGCAGTTTTCAAATTTACCCATTAAAAGTAAGCTCTTGTGCAACAACAAAGTGGCCGATAAATTCCATAGGCGAGCTTGTTAAATCCTTTATTCTGCACATATGTTTGTTTTTTCAGCCAAGGAGATTGTTTCGTCAAAAAATACTCCAATGAGGTCCTTCTTAGTGCTCGTTAAGGCTTGTATTGTTGCAGCCGGGGATTTGATAAAAAAAAATCTCATCTCAATGTAATCACAGCATAATCCCTTTAGAAATGACGTATCCAAGTAATCTAGATATTGAATGTCCTGTCTGAGCTGAACTGTGCTTGAAATTGATCAAAAGCTAATCTCAAATAAAACTAGATTTGTCTGGTATGATTTTTTAAAAATTAAATGCACATCATTGCAAGAGATGTTAAGTGACAGTAGTTACCACTACACTCGACAGTTACAAGCAGAAATTGTCTCACCTATTTATCATCTGATCGAATGAGGTGTCATCAACGTAACGGATTTTCTTAAGCCTACAATAATTTACAAAATTATAAACAGCCGACCAGAAAATTGTCTTGTCAACAAATCAACATAGGACAGGTCAAACGTGGTAGAAACGTGGTAGAACCTCAAGATTAAATATCGACTAAACATGTTTGACAAATAGTTTGGATATTTGTGTTTGTATTGAGCGTAACATCTTGAGCCTACCAGAGTATTGGTGTGAGCATCTGATCGCCATGGTAAAAGTACAGATTACTTCGTACAACAGTTATCGACCGTTCTTACAGCTACCCTGGTGTTAAAGCACCACACCGGCAATAAAATCACAATTTACACCCACGTTTCTGTCAATGGCACGATTCAGTATCAGTCAGAAATTTTAAAAGCGTAACGTCCCATTAGTTACAGTAATAACACTGCACGGCTTATTAATACAATGCCAAAAATAAGGTGAATCTTTTTCTTCAATTTGGTCTACAGCTGGAATAGGTCAACGTTTTGTACGCTGATAGAATAAGTTCAATTGCCATAACAGCCAATCTAAGCCCAGCTATACTTCGTGATAAAGTAATAAATCGACGAGTAGAAAGATCCATGTTGTCTTATCGTGCCATTATCTTTCAACGTCAGCGATGTACCATCGACCTGCAACCATTGACTGGCAGCTAACAAGGACGTAACATTTCGTTTATCTACCAAAGTTTCCCACCATCTAAACATTTGCTTCGATTTTCTCTTTTACGATAAAAAGTTCATTACTGAGCCCTTAGTAGACCACTGATGTACCAGTATTGGAAAATGTGTACTCATCAGCGACCATCAATAGCAGAGAAGAATGCCAGGGCATCAGATAGGCGCCATAATTCAATCTATTGGCACAGAAAGCATGTTTTCAAGGAACCTATCTAACAATGTGTTTTATATCTCTGCCAGACATCATTCTGCAATCAGCGCGCCTTGCGATTTCTGAATCAGATTTTTATAGACCTCATGCAATGGTGAATATTTATCACGTTGATAACACACGCCGTGCATTGGAGTACTTATAGACAGTGTGCCGCGGAGTTAAATATATCTACTTAAGTCACATCCAAAAGTAAAAGGAATTAAAGCTTAAAGCGTTCATGTAATGACTACTTTTTTTCTGTTGAAATAGTTACATAAAATATATCGCTTCTCTCAATCTTATTTAGTTTTGCTCTGCTGTGTTTTATGAATCCACAGTTTTGCTTTTTAAATACTTCTTTACCCTTAAGAATTAGGCCTTATTTCTTTCCTATCAGATATAGTCGAACACATATGACACGAAAACACAGAATTGTACAGGTTTATAAAAATACATTCGAATGTCATGTTGTCGGTTTTCGTATGTTGTAAAATCTGTTTATTGTTGTTAGACATTGGCTCTTTTATGTTGTGCTTGTAACGTACAAATTTAAAATGATGGAACAATCGTGTCACCTGTTTTCTTTTTTAAACGATTATTGAGAAGAAATGACGATATCGTTATTGATGTACGGGTGTCACTGGGGGTCCTAGATATGTGTTAAACGTTAAACATATAATGCAATAACAATTTGGGATGAGTGTATCGTATAAAGTTTTGTTGAAACACATCCTTGTCTTTGAGAGACAGCGCTTGTCGTAACACTCGTAGAGGAGCAACATTTATGTTATAGTATGATTCGTTAACTTTTTAGACTTGGTGTAAATGTACACCATTATATAAGTGAAAGGCGCTTGAGCCGAGCGTTAACCACCAATGACTCCATTTAATCGCCATTTAAGGAACTACCGCATATTGCTCTACTGCTGCTGTTCATTGGAAAGCATTACATTATGTTTCTGCGCGATAGAGGTACAACGCGTACTTAAGGGTATTTCACTTATATGACAACGGATTGTTCACCTTCACTCTGTTTGCTTAATTAGGGTTAAAGCCCGCTAGTAAACTTTGTTTAAAATAGCTCTGTGATAGCCTGTGACCTTCTGTTTCTCCCTCTTACACCTGAGGTTGATAAGGATGTCCGGGCCATCAGTAGTGTGACACGCTTACTACTGGGTGACAGCCGTTAACCCACCGGATTGCTAAACCTCGGCTTTCACAGTTCATTTATTCAAAATATATGCAGAGGCGGATTTTCTGTGTGTAGGGTGGTTTATACAATATTTTATTTCTGTTATTCCGGCAATGACTGGCAGTGCAAAGTCTTTATACACGTGTGATACATTTAACTGTGAGGATAGACATCGACCAAACGAATAATTAAAGATTGTAGTATTAGTCCTGTAGTTGTGCGATGTAGGTCGGTATACTGATTCAATGCTGATTTCTTGTTAACCTATCTACATGTACAACTCGTAATACTAAGAACACAGAGATAAGCGTCCCGATAACACTAGATTTCATCCCTCTTAAAAACACTTATAGGCATTCAATTAATTAGGGCAGAGTAATTTTAGACATGAACTCGTCGTGACGGATACTACAATTACCGTGGTTGGAGTGGTGCTTTGTTTTTGTAAGAACCATGTTATTTGTCATTTTGTTTTAATTTATTCTCTTTATCCAGACACTTTAAAGACTTTCCTTTGATCTTCTATCTTACCAATCGATATTATTATATCTTAAAAAGGTATATCGTTTCAGATGTAAAACATATTTTCGTTTACTCAAAATGTGTGTTAAAGGTGTGGCTCATTACAGTAACTTGTGTAAGGCGGTTCTAAATAATAAACTCCTGTCCGTGGGGATTACTAGTCATGCTATTTTCCGCACGGGAAGGCTACCTATAGTCTACGTTTAGTTTAGATTACCCTACAGGGACAGTGCTTTATTCCGCTTGTTTTGTGCTGATTATTTATTTAAGTTATTTGCGTTGTAAAAATTTCACATTCGCTTCCTGAAAATAGCTGCCAAAGGTGAACTGATGTTTCTGAATGATTTATATAGACCTTCTTTCCAATAAACTACACGATGCCCGACAGGAAGTGTTTTATTAGCAGCTATATTATTGTTTTAGACACATATGGAACCTCTAAATTAAATCCAACAGAAATTACCACTACAACTAGTGTTCCTTTTCGGAGGGATATGTCACTCACTATATGTCCTTTTATGAACGGAATCCCAGTTATAGAAAGCAATGTTAAGAATTTTAAGTTCGAAAACATGTAATTTGGTTGAAACTTGTTCCTAATGATAGGTAAGTTTCTATCCGTTCCAGAATTGTATCTAACACTGTATACCCTGGCATAGTATTAAAATCAGGTATATTCTACTAGCAATATACTGCTTAAAATCATATTTTCTGTATCCATACATAAGAGTGAATGATAAGAATATGGTTGGCTGTCCACATTTATTGACCAAGGGCCGGTTGCTCGAAGCGCTATTAAATTGAATCATCTATTTCAGGACGTCACGTCAGTTGAAGGTCTATCTCTAATCCGCTATTATCGATTTAATCTGGTCTAAGCGACTAATAGTCTTTCGAGCAACTGGTTCCAGGTGTGAGCTGAAAACTGGTACATATGTACATCGTATTTTGACAGAAACAAACCTAAAATTTCCAGGGTGACTAAAACAATGTCTACGAACTATCATTGAAATGACAAACAACAATCAACTCTTTCTGGACAACCATTCGATGGCGGACAGGCTACAGAAATAATTAATGACCTTTAATACCTTTGTCTTTGTAGCACTTATTTTCTTACTTTTGAGGCACAACCTCCTTCTTGTTTCCTACTTTTTCTGTAACTATCTGTAGACATACCAACACTGGTTGTTTGTTTGTTTGATTAGGGTTTAACGTCGTAATCATGGGGATTTCACTGGTAAGTCGACGGATTGTCCATTTCACACTGTTTTTGCCTTACTAATGTGGAGAACAGAAAGAAAATCTCGTAAAAACCACCCCAGGATTCCCATCGTGTAAATCTCTTATAAACCTGATGGTCGACAAACTCGTTAACGGTATCAAGAGACATTGGTAGGCCGACACACTAACCGGTTAACATCGACCTCAGGGCCTCCAACCACTGACCTGCTGTAGTTTTTTTTCTTTCTGCGAACTGTTCACGTCAAGTTCCATTCAACACTGAGTATAGTTCATCACGAAGCCATGAGTGGACCAGAGGAGTATAGGAAAATGCGAACCTATCACATACCATCGATTGCAGTGTAAAATGCTTCGAATCAGATAAGTCCAGTGATCCAATGTATTGACACAGCAAACCCCTTCTATGAAACATTTCTAACTTCCGGTATCTTCATCAGATATCCTTCTGCATTTCAATAGACATTTTATCGGTTAAATCAGGCTGTAGACTCCAACGGCAAACAGTCAAAGTGATACATAAATTCGCCAAAAAATAATTTAATGAGGTCATTCTTAGTGATCGTTAGGACTTGTATTGTTGCAGCCGGGGATTTGGCAAAAATCTCATCTCAATGTAATCACAGCATAATCCCTTAAGAAGTGACGTATCCAATTAATCTAGATATTAAATATCCTGTCTGGGCTGAACTGACCAAGAGCTAGTCTCAAATTAAAGTTTTTGATATTATGATTTTTTTTAAATTCTCGTCATTTCAAGAGATCTTTAGTGACAGTAGTCCTGCCACTACACTCGACAGATACAAGTAGAAACCGTCTCACCGAAAGCACCAATTTATTATCTGATCGCAAACGCACCATAAATGCAACCGGTTTTCTTCTTAAGCTTATGGTGATTTTCAAAATTATAAACAGCTGACCTGAAAATGGTCTCGTAAACAAATCAACATAGGATAGGTCAAACGTGACATGGCAGCCAAGACTGGACATGACATCAGTAGGCAGAGATCCGATCCGAGACAACCACGCTTAAACAAATATACTTTTTATAGCTTTATTCCCTTTAATTAAATAATATCATATATTTCAAATGTGTTAATGCCTTTCAAATTAATAGGAACGCAATGTCAGGCGATGGTTGTCCACTGGAAGAGCCGCAAGATTGAATATCGACTAAACAGGTTTGGTTTGTATTACTCAATAAGTTATTTGAGATGTTTGTGTTTATCTTGGGCGTAACATCTTGAGCCTACCGGAGTGTGCGAGCATCTGATCATCATGGCAAAACGGATAGTTTACTTTGTGCAACTATTATTGGTCGCTCCTACAGATGCCCTGGCGTTAAAGTACCATACCGTCAATAAAATCCCAATTAGCACCATGTTTCTGTTAATGACAAGTTTTCCGTATCTGTCAGAGATATTTAAATGGAATGCGGTTTTTGTTACAATAATAACGCTGCGCAGCTTATTAATACGGTGCAACAAAAATGATGAACCATTTACTTCTATTTTGTTAGCAGCTGGAATATGTAAGCGTTTATTGTTATGTTTGTTGTTTTTCGTTGTTGTTGTGTTTTTTGTTTTGTTTTTGCTGATAAATTAATTCTTCTTGCCAAAACGAACAATCTACGTCAAGCTGTTCTTCGTTATGGGGGAATAAATCAACGAGTAGAAATATCCATGTTGTCTTATCGTGCCATTATCTTTCAACGTCGGTGATCTACCACAGACCTGCAACCATTGACCGGCAGCTAACAAGGACGTAACATTTTGTTTATCTACCAAAGTATCCCACCATTTATAAAATGACTGAGTGACAGTCCTGTCTGTGGGGATAACTGGTCATGCCAAGTCGGCACCGAGAAGACGTCTAAGTTTAATTTAGATTTACCCTACAGAGACGGTGATTTGTTCCGCCTGCTGTGTGCTGACGGTATAAGTTATTTTCATTGAAAAGAAACAAATGGTTTTCTCGCGAGAGTTTCTATAGTGGACGAGACTTAGACAACTCTCGTACGCATCATAGGCCATCGCAAAGTAGGGTTCAGCACACAGAATAGAACATTTTTACATAGTTTACGGTTTTATGGAATGTAAGTTCACAATTGTCTAATTAACAGCTGATTTTGTGTTGTTGGAATAAATGAACTAATCAATCCACAGCACAATATCAACACACAGAGGTAATCAGATCGGGCTATAGTGGTTACATTGAAAATCATAGAATCATATTTATAAAAGTATAAAAGAAAATAATTCCGACAAATCACGTGGAAGAAATAGATTGTGATTGGTGTTTGACTTCAAACCCAGGGGTACTTCACATAAACAATATGTTTACATAGGTGGTAATTCCAATCCAAGTTCCCCTGCATAAGACTGTATGATAATGCAAGTACTGATTCCGAAAGGCTGAATCATGACTTGTGTAAAATACACATATTAGTATCATCGTCAATCCTCTGTTCTATATACCCCTTGCCTTATGCATATATTTTTGGTACATGGCAGTACTATTTTTATTCATCACCGGAGTGAAACGAATATCCCAATACATGGGAACACTTCACATTGTATTGTTGTGGGCGTGCAAATTACAGTTGAGACAAACCTCCTTCACGTGAGTGAATTGCACTTGATCATGCCGTAAAACACCATAAGTCAGTTATCAGCTGAAAAAGCTAGCCTCTGATACATTTCTTGAGTTAGGCAGTTTTAAAATTTACCCATTTAAAGTAAGCTCTTGGAAAGCAACAACAACGTGGCCGATAAATTCCACAGGCAAACTTGTAAAATCCTTCATTCTGCATGTATTGTTTTGTTTTAGATAAGGAGATTGCTTCGCAAAAGACAAATATATAATATGGTCCTTTATAGTGATGGTTAAGGCTTGTATTGTTGCAGCTGGGGATTTGTCAAAAATCTCATCTCAATGTAATCACAGCATAATCCCTTTAGAAATGATATATCCAAGTAATCTAGATATCAAATGTCCTGTCTGGGCTGAACTTTGCTTGAAACTGATCAAAAATGAAACTTGATTGGTCTTTTATGATTTGTTAAAAAATCAAATCCACTTCATTTCAAGAGATCTTAAGTGACAGTAGTCCTTCCACTTCACGCGACAGATACAAGCAAAAGCTGTCTCACCAAAAGCACCAATTTATTATCTGACCGCATAAGGTACCATCAATGTAACGGGGATTTCCTTCTCAAGCTTACGACAATATCACAAATTACGAACAGATGAAATCGGCGCCTTGTCTTACGTCAGTGAAAAATATACTCAATCCTAAAATAGTTTCAAGAGACCTGTAAAATCCACAGAACTAGTGTAATTGTCGTCGATACATTAACATAGGACATGTCAAACGGATCATTGCGACCAGAACGGGACAGGTTATGGTCAGAAGTGTTTTACCGGGAGCGAAATGACCAGGCTTAAAAACACATGTGTTTAGTTTCATTCCCGTCCATTAAATAAAGTTATCTAGAAAAAAGCCTTGTCAATTAATCTGAACGCTTTGACAGTTGATAGTTATAAACTGGTAAAACTTCAAGATTGGACATCGACTAAACAGGTTTGACAAATAGTTCAGAGGATTGTGTTTGTCTTGAGGGAATCAGATTTCCGGCGCGAGCTTATGATCTTAAACGTACGTGATAACTGTCCTCAATCCTAACAGCTTTTCAAGAGACATTCAGTAAAATAGGGAACAGGATTAGTATAATTGGTACAAGACGGGCCAGAAAATTATCGCGTGGACACATTAACATAGGGCAGGTCATTGCAAACGTAACATTGCGACCAAACTGTTGTAAACTGGTAATACAACATTGTATAGCAACTAAACATGTTTGACAAATGGTTAAGAGGTTTGTGTTTATCTTAAGAGTGTTAACATCTTGAGTCTATAAGGACTGATGTGTGAGCATCTGGTCTTTATGGTAAAAAGCACAGTTTACTTCGAGCACCTGTTATCGACCGCTCGTACAGCTACCCTGGTGTAAAAGCACCATACCTTCAATAAAATCCCAATTACCTCCCATGTTCCTGGCAATTATTATTATTATTATTAAATAAAATTATCTAGAAAAAAAGTCTTGCCAATTATTCTGAACGCTTTGACAGTTGATAGTTATAAACTAGTAAAACTTCAAGATTGGACATCGACTTAACATTGGATATGTTTTTGGCAATGGCACGATTTATGTACAAGTCAGAAATGTAAAAGTGAAAAGTGGTATAAGTTCAGCTTATTAATACGGTGTCAACAAATAGGATGAACCATTTACTTCTATTTTGTTTCCAGCTGTAATATGCCGGCGTTTATTTATGGTGATAAAATAACTCCACTTGCCAAAATGATCAAGCTACGCTCAGCTATACTTCGTGATAAAGTAATAAATCGACGAGTAGAAAGATCCATGTTGTCTTATCGTGCAATTATCTTTCAACGTCAGCAATGTACCATCGCCCTGTAACCATTGACTGGCAGCTAACAAGGACGTAACACTTCGTTTATTAACCAAAGTTTCCTCCCATCTAAACATTCTCTTCGATTTTCTATTTAACGATAAATAGTTTATTCCTGAGCCTTGGGTAGACCAATGCTGTACCATTATTGGAATAATTGAACCCATCACAGACCATCAGTAACAGAGACGAATGCCAGGGCATCAGATAAGAGCTATGAGTCAATATATTGGCACAGAAAACGTGTTTCTAGAGACCTAGAGTCTAACATTGTGTTTTATATCTCTACCAGACATCATTCTGCAATCAGCGTGCCTTTAAGTTTTTATAATTATTTGTAATTCTTGTAATAGACCAAAACACTTGTTATTTTAAAGGATGTGCTGGTGTGGCTATTTACGTTAAGAGTAAATGTACACCGTCATATAAATGAAAGACGCTTGTGTTAAGCACCAATGACTATACTAAATAGTTATTTCAGCAACGACCGCATATTTCTCAAAATAGGCTGTGTATTCGAATGCATTAAATTGTGTTTGTTTGATTGGGGAACAACGTCGTACTCAAGGGTGTTTCACTTAAATAACGACGGACTTTCCACCTTTACTCCCTTTACCTACATACAATGAAACCCCGCAAGGAAACCACGTTAAAAACACCTCGTACAGCTCACGAATGTCGGACACGCTAACCTTTGAGTAACAGCCGCTGGTCCATGGGTTTGCTGAACCTCTGCCTGTACAGCTCACGGATGTCGGACACGCTAACCATTGAGTAACAGCCGCTGGTCCATGGGTTTGCTGAACCTCTGCCTGTACAGCTCACTGATGTCGGACACGCTAACCATTGAGTAACAGCCGCTGGTCCATGGGTTTGCTGAACCTCTGCCTGTACAGCTCACGGATGTCGGACACGCTAACCAT
>JAQQZZ010013090.1:0-11469 GCA_030265115.1 Mopalia vespertina | reverse complement strand
ACACCCTGTTTTAAGAAACTTTAACATGCAGGAGATAGGAAAACTGTCAAAATTGGACACCCAGTTATTTGAAATGTTAAGCAAAAAGACCATTTTGGAGAGTATACTTTTGATTTCTGGCTTAGCTCCTGAACACAACCATAATGTGAAGTGTTCAATAAATATGCTGTTAGAAAATTACTGTTCCTCCATAGCCGACAATGAAAATACTTCAATTATACTGCCCTTAGCTAGACTGAGAGGAGCGAAAAAATGTTGAGCATTGATGTAAATTCTTCTAGATTGTTTTTTGACAGAATTTTTATAAGGGTACCCAGCATCATTTGCAAGTCAAATAACTCCGAACACCTAGAAAACACCATATTGGTGGGCACCCCAGGAAAAAAAAACTATGGTCATACATTATTTAGGAAAGTAAATTTCTTTAAAGTTAGAAGTATGCAGCATTTCAGGTGTGTAATCTCTTGACATTTTGGATTCAGTGCTTTCGCTAGTCAAAAATTCTGCCGGTTCTGCATAAAAAATTTGTCTGTCACACTTATGTGAAGGATTGATCTGGTTGGGTTTTATTCTGTGCTAAAGGGTATTTTACTTACATGACGGTGATGTATTCCAACAATAATTGACACCATCACATCCATAATAAAATGTGTAGTGTTTAGATACTGGTACAAAGTTAATCTTCCTCCAGGGCTAAGTAAAACCAGCATTGCAGCCTTCCAGGGCCATATACAGGGTTTGAAATATACCGGTAACAGCCGCCCAAATTAGAGGTCCGAAAAATCCCCCAAATTAACAATAGAATTCCCATAAGTGTTAATAAAATTAATTAAAAGATCGACAGAAAAACAAAACATTTCAAATCATTGATTATTGAATAAATAATTATTAATAAGTTCATCAAATATAGAACATTAGACATGATATTTATCAGCTTTAAAACCGAAATTTTTAAAAAATTGGTCATGACGGTTTTTTTTAAATATTGATTTTCAGTGATACGACTTTTCAACTGTGCCATTTTTTAAGATAATGTTGATTTTTGATTCAGTTGTTGAATTCAAATTGGTTTAAAATGGAATAAGTTTTGATTGATTGGTTGGTGTTTTACGCCGTGCTTAAGGGTATTTCGCTTATAGGACGGCTGTGTATTCCAATAATAATTGACACTGGCACAACCAAGATATGAAGCGTTTCCATAATGTTGGAAAGTTAATTTTCCTCCAGTGCTAAGTAAGTAAAGACAGCATTGCTACTCTTGAAACAAACTACCCTTAGCCAGAGGGCGAAATAAGTTTTGAAAAATATCAAACATAATTGGCTGATAAAGTATTTAATTATTTACATAATTATTAATATTTTGCTTTGGTTTGTATGGAAAATAATTTTTGTTTTTAAACTGTAAACCTCTGCAATACAACACTAAGAGGTCAATCGGGCATCATTCCTTGCGTTGAATTATGCTCTCTAATTTTCTAATCGACCTATATCCATTTTATAATTGAATCTTAAACATAAGGTAAGCTTATTGCTTAAACTACAGCCAAATTCATCCACGCGGCCATGTCATGCTACTTTAATCACTGAACAGAAGAGCTCCACAAATATTGACCAACCAAATATCTTTCTTGTCACACTAGGTGGCCTACGTCACGAGACCTATATAGTCGACTGTTTATAGTAGGATTTACTTTTGACAGTTCACATGTTATTAACCCGTAACACACAATAGTGTAACTCGCGTGACGTCATGAATCGGGTTGGCCACGCCCAAAATGTCATACGAGTGGTCATAGGTAGGTAGGTAGGTAGGTATACACCTGTAACCCTCAGGCGATTTTATCAGGTTACAGAACCGACAAGTCGATATCCAATTCAAGTATGTTTAATGGTAACCTTTCCAGGGATATGGGGGTTATTGCAGCCAGGAGCATCGGTTTAAGATATGCTTTCGATTTGTTTTATCGGCTGTGAGTTTATCAGCAAGAGTTACTTCCCTTTTGAAGTAAAGAAGTCAATAGGGCACATAAATCTCAATCTATTCTACTGGACTATCGGTGACCGCATTCAAATTATGTTGCTTTGAATACCGCCATTTCAGAGCCGTATTTTGTGTTGCTGTTAGGGGCAGCTATAGGACTGGAAGGGAGAATTGGCATCTTTTTAACTTTTTGTTGATGCTTAAACTATAAAGTAAGACTGTCACCGGAAAGGGAGTGAATCAAGGGAAATATAACAGATCACATGATGGGATTTACATGCCCTATATCCTTGTTTTATAATTGCAATAATGAAAGGTGCAAGTGTGAGCTTGAGTCCTGGTTTAAGCACAAAAACTGTGGTAACGGCATCAATGTTTAAGCTCCAACTTGATTGTTTGTTTGATTGGGGTTTAACGTTGTACTCAAGGGTATTTCACTTATATGATGACAGATTGTCAACTTCATACTGTTCCTGTTATGGTGGAAAACCGGAAAGAAACCTCGTAAAAACCAGCCCTGTGATTGCGGAGCCACATCGTGCGACTCCCTCATATACCTGATGGTCAACAGACGGACTTGATCCCGTGAACGTTGTACATATTGAGAATAATTTAGAACTTGCATGTAAGGGCAACAAACTCAGGGTTTTTTGTTTTTTTTTACTTATTAAAAGAACTGTTTTACATTAAATTTAGCAAGCTGTACATAGGAATCTTTTAAGCAATTTAGCTTTAATATTTATGGGACATCAAAGGGCCCCCAAAACATAATATTATAAATGTTTGCATAATTAAAAGATCCAATTTTTATGTAACAACAAAAGGACTTCAACCAATCTCTTTGTTCACAATTTTCCAAAAGACCTCTGTATGAAGGGAAGCAACCATGCAGTTGACTAAAAATACAAGTCACCAGTTATCTTCTCTTTGTACTACATGTATTCCACTTCTGTTCAGGTAAAATATTAAATTTAACTATTTCATTGCTGTCATACATACACATGTCATCATTTTTGACAGGCAGATTTCCTATTTCTAAAAATGGTTAAAATGACTGGCAGAAATTCTGAATTTTAACATGGAAAAGTAAGGAAAATTGAAAATTTACATGCAAAGTTTCTCAGACTAGGAATTTTTGACGGGCAGATTTCTAATCCTAGCTAAGACACTGCTTTCATGGTTTCAAAATTTACTATTTTAATATCTACTTTTTGTGTAGCATTTCACATGTTTGGTATATTTGTATATTTAGCATGAACTATATGTGTACAAAATACACAAGATGGGATCATGGGCAGGTCTTGGGACAAAATGGGAATGGAATCGGATATTATTATTTTCTACCTGCATTAAGATCTGGTCACAGTAGGGACCCTCTAACACTGAACTATAAAGTTCACTGTGTTGGAGAGTCACTACAAATGAAGTCACTGCATGAACTGGTATAGCTCCAATTTTATTACCAAATGCTTGAAAGGAACTCTGATCGATGAAAACTAAACATTTGTTTGATTGGGGTTTAACATTGTACTCCTGGTTATTTCACTTTTAAGAAGACAGATTGTCTACTTAACGCTGTTCCTTGCCTAATTACGATGGAAAACCAAGGAACCTTTGTAAAAACCACCCCCACGATTACCCGAGACACATCGTGTGACGGACAAATATACTGGATGGTCGACCAGACTGACTCAGTTCGGTGAATGGTACAATGAAGTATGATTAAGCCAAGGCCAGCATGCATTGGAGTTTGTAAGATCTACATAGGAGACCAAAATAGCGGGGAGCACTTTAAACCTGGCTTTAATTAGAATGTACATTATATCAACAGCTCTTTACAAAATGTTCTTCATTTGTCCTCCCCAATACACCTTAAGCTTATTGATGGATTATTTTTTTATGCCGTGCTTAAGGGTATTTCACTTATATGATGGCGGTGTATTTCAGCAATAATTGACACTAGCACAACCATAAAATGTGAAGTGTATTGAACATGTTTGTCCAAGGGCTCAGGCAGAGGGGTCTCCACCCTGAATTGAGCAATTGCCTCATTTGGACAACCAGTTTTAAGAAACTTTAATATGCAAGAGATAGGGAAACAGTTAAAATTGGACACTCACTTACTTAAAAAGTGACTGAAGCAAAATTACCATTTCAGACGACATACTTTTGATTTCTGGCTAAGCCCCTGTATTTGTCCCACAAATGTTCATCTTACAATAATTTCGATATTAAAACAGTATATTTTTTTAATTCACAGGACAAAGATTGAAAAATGCTTGCATTTTCTCTTGAAGTTTTTTAAACAGTATCCTCTTTTTTGAAAGAAAGATTCACGTCTACATTTATTGTGTTACCTAATAATGTATACAGTACTAACAGTAGCCTCGGCAGAGGTTTATAGTTTTGGTCCATTCATCTAATGAAACGAGTATTCAAACTCTTCTATTCCAATCTATCTACATTTCAGTTGAATAAATAGCAGTCCGCCCTGCACAGCACTCCCAGGGGCCATTTTCCAACGGCCGGCATGGATTAACAGGATATAACCAGACCCCTAGCCAGGAATTGAGAGGGGCATGGGGGAAACAGAAACGAGGGCCACAAGCGCTCGTTGACGGCGCTTGCGCCGGAGCGGGGAGAGGGTCCAGGAGGGAGGTGTCCCCCCTTGCCTTATTTAGATTTTTTGAGAAATGAAATTCAAAAGATGCAATTTGGGGGCACTTGAGTTGAGATAACTTACAAGCACAAGAGAAAGAAAAATCTTTTTACATGAGCTGATACATCATATTAAATTTTTTAATTAAATTATACCGTTATGGTGGAATTTGATATTTTTGTAATAGTAGGCCTATACAGATAAAAACAAATCTGAATTTGGTTGCATATTCAACCAGCAACAAACTACATATACAAACTACATATTTCACAACTGTGAAGATTTTCTTATTCTTGTGACACATGCGAAATTTGGTAAACAACTTTAAAATTTGTTTTGTTCCCAGTACGAATGTAGACATATTTCTTGGATTTCGATTATCAAAATGTGGGCATATATGCACAAATTTCAATTTCAAAATTTGTGACATGTGTTGCGATCACTAACTTGGCCATCAACTTGAGATTACGGGAAATTTTATTATGACGTTGTTGTTGTTGTACATTTTGATGCAGCCTGTACGGCTGTACGTGTTAACCGCATAAGAAAAATTAAATTGTCTAACAGAGTTTTCGCTAAGTTTTCTGTTTCTTTCGATTGCATTTTGGATAATTGGTCGGGTCTGCACCTCTGCTGACTTCTTTTGAACTGAATGAATCGCAAAAAAGCCGGCGAAGCGGCATTTTTAGCGATGCATTCTCCAATATTCGAAATTATTGTTGCACTACTGCGAAAGGAATGTAAATCCGAAACGAGCCGAAAAATGGAGAATGCATTACTTGCTCTTTTGTAGAAAAAGGTAATAATAGTCTATCTCCAGCTTTCGAAATGGTGACATAATTTCGTATCCGAGCCGATTTTGCCACGAACCGAAGGATAAATAAAATTATAGATGGGCACAAGCTATTTTAAACGCAAGGACTATAAAAAAGGGGCATGGCGCCAGAAATAGGGGCATGGCGCAGCGCCACGCCAAATATGCCTAGCTAGGGGTCTGTAACATATTTGCAACAATATAATTGTCTGAACTTAGAAATATTTGTCATACAAAAATACTACCTGTAGTAAATAATAAATAAATTAAGAGAGTATTTTATAGCTGCTTCTGCTCCTTTTATTTTGTATGTCAATCGTCATCGGATTTAATGAGTTAATGAACCATATTTTTTTTTATAAATCTATGTTTGATATTTAGCAACGACGTGCAATATTTCACGAAGTAGCTCTGAGATATATTCCACTAAAATATTTTTTTTTTATGTCACCTCACATTTTCTTAAATCAAACACTCTTTTACCTGATGATTCATAATCTTGCCGTACGTTTCCACCAATGACTCTGCGTAGAACGGCGTCTCACCGTATAACATTTCATACATACACACCCCGAGTGACCACCAGTCACACTCCGGGCCATACTTCCCATGGCCATCTTCCATTGCCTACACCAGGGGAAAGCAAAAGCATTAACATTTGTTTGGTTTGATTGGTGTTCAACACCACACTTAAGGTTATTTCTTTCCTATCAGGGTGTGCCAGCCCAATGGGTGAAACTACCCTCAGAATAATCACATAATACATAAAAAAACATAAGATACAATAAAAAACCCATCACAAAACAGATCAGCTCCTGTTGTCCCTTAGATCGAGCACTAGGGCAACAGGGAGCTGCTCATTATAAGAGTATATCACCATCAATTAAGTAAAATACCCATCAACACAGCATTATATATGGATCAATAAATAATCTATAATAGATAATGTAAGTCACCCGCCACAAATGCTCTGAAGTAATGTTACTCCAAAGCTAACAGTAGAATTATTGCCAAAATATTAAACAAAAGCAGAGGGTAGTTATGCTGAGCTCCAAACAGGGATTAATGTAATTTAATTTATTAAGTGTATATATTTTTCAAAGTTTGAAGTCTTGCTTAGAGGAGACAGATTTATAAGCTACTATAAATAATAGGCTAAAATTGGTTAAATAATATAATTTTAGCTTAAATTTTGTTTAAAGATAATTATGACCTTTTTTCCCCTTTGGAATATACATAGTTTTTCAAAATGCTGACAAAAAGGCAGTTTATTTTAATTAGGATGAAAAATTAAGTATTTAGTCTTTTTTTTAAAAACATAACTATGTCCTTCAGTATTATATTTACTTGCTGCTGCAGCCTTCCAGTGGCTGATAATATGATAACAAACTGGGTATAGAAGTTATCTAGAAAACCTTAAACCAGTGTGTTAATCAATCTGATAACCCAGCTAGACAACGGAGGAACAAGCAGGCTATTGTTCTCAGCTGGCCAGTCTAACTTCACATGTGTCAGATTTATCAGTCTGACAAGGAAACAAGCTGATTTTATGCTGGTATTGGTGTCACTACCCACACACTTTTATTCCAAATGAATGAAAGCATTATTGACCAACTTCTGTCCATAGTGAACTTTACAAGTACTGGTAGATCAATAAAGACTCAACTGTGTTAATTTCTGAATACTTGTAATGTAAGAAAAAATATTCCTCCCCATATTACAGTTATCGTAAATGATTTGGTGTTAATGCCTACATATTTTATTACAACTGAATAATTGCAATGCTGTAATCTATTTTAACAGTTCATCAACAAAGACTTGACCACATTCTGAAGAATGTTTTAAGAGTTTATCAATCAAGACTTGGCTACATAGCCTGTTTAACTGGCACTGGTACACTTCTACACCCATCAATAAAGGCTCATCTAATTTCTTTTCCTTCCAAAAAGAGAGTTTCGATTTATAACGATACAATAATTTAGTGAGGTCTCTTTGCAAGAAATTATATGCTTTGAATGTGCAGATTGTCTATTTACAGAACACTAAAGTTCCAAATTTACTTACTGCAAGAAAATAATATTCCACGCTATAGAATAATAATTTTCTTGAACTCTAAAAGTAATTTAACTTTCATTTTTTTTGATAACCAAAATTTCTAATGAAGCCCATGTTTAAAAATGATGGTTCGAAATGATGTAGAATATTTTGATTGGTTATTTTAAAATTAAGCTGATAATTTGATAAGTTATTATTAGTTAACATAGAAAAGTCACTCAGTTTGATTTGTTTGTTTGTTTGATTAGGGTTTAACAACGCGCTCAAGGGTATTTCACTTAAATGACGACAGATCGTCCATTTCACACTGTTCTTTGCCAAAAAATGGTGGAAACTTGAGAGAAAATTTGAGAGGAAACTTTGTAACCTCATTTTGCTTAAATTGTAAATAAAAGGTGCCCAAACTTTTGACCTGTGTCTGGCCGTGACAGTGGAAAACCCTGGAGGACACCTAAACACCACTCTCAGGAAGGCCCGTATTTACTGGAGGTTGACTTTGTGGGGTACACAGAGTTAGGATCAGTAGGCAGACACTCTGACCACTCAACCACTGCTGTGCGTCTGTAGAAAGATGTGAAGAATATATAATAGAATGTTATAAAATACTCACCCTTAGGATTTCTGGAGAGATATAGTCTGGAGTACCGACCGCTACTGAGGACTGAACCTAAAAACAGATCACAAATAATTTAGACCAAGGGTGACAATTGTAGTAAACACCATATCAGTATTTGCTTGAATCGCTACATTAACGTAGAGTTTCTCATAACTTTATAACATTCGACAGCTTCAATAAGGTGCATATACAGACATGTTTAGACAGAACATTGGAAAGGTTAAATAACAAATATAAACACAAGATAATATAAATAATACATACATGATATAGAGAAATAAAGAATAAACTGATAAAACAATCATCATGGAGCCCTTTAGACCTAGTACACATAGTACCCTGAAGGATACCAATTCTGTATTTTTCCTGGGGGTTAAACGTCCTCTTCAATGGTATCTCATTTATAGGACAACATATTGTCCATTTCTTATTCTGCCTCTGATGGAAACCTCACGAAAACCACACCAGGGATTGCTGGAGTGGGAAAGGGGCAGTAGTCGGACACTCTAAACATCGGAAGCCTCAGATCAGTCAATATGGGCGCATTTATGAGCTCAAACAGTTTCTATAAGCAATTCTATCAGGTTATAATTTGTTCTATTTGGAGATACCATCAATATATTATTTGGATCAGTGCATTTCACGGACTCAGGACAAAAACAGCGTGAAACGGATATAAAGAGAGTATTTTAACTCATATTTTTCTTACTGCCATTGTCCCTATGCTTCAGCAAATACAGCCATATGTTTATATAGGTCATCTGTATGTATTATACTGGTTTTTAGTAAAAAATGTCAGACAGCTTAAAAATACACTTCAAATGTATAAGACTATATTCATCAAGTTTACAATAAAATTATTCTGGAAAGAATGGTATTGGTTATTATTTTAGATTAGATTAACCCCTAAATACCCATTGATCTGGGTGTAAGGACATTTGTCATAAAAAACACTGTTCATTTTTAAAAACTCATCCATTCCCCTTGATTTCAGGACAAAAGTTGGGGGGAAAAAACAACTGGTAAAAATGATTGTAAGTTTACAGTGTGGAATTTCTTTAATTCCTATTCTCGCTTTCTTAGTCGCAGAAAAATTGTTTGCTTGGTGTTTGATACTATCCTGTACTGATAGCTATTTAACAGCGGAACCACTATTATACCAAAGCCAAAAGCGAAGAAAACCCCTACAACCCACCCACAGCCTTCACACGGCCACACCAACAAGAATTTTGGAAGTTGATAGTTGGTATGACAGTAAATGAGATTGTCCTCTCCTCTTTCTGACTAAGTTAAAAATGTTGAAAAACCAAGGAGAAACCTTATATCAACCTTTATGTGACTGCCTGATATACAGGAACTCCACTTGAGGAGTGGAACCGCCGTGGGGTACATAGAAGGGGGATTTCTACTTACTAGGCTGACCAGTGAGAAGGCACTGATTTTAGGATGTTTGATAAAAGTGGACAGGGCAGTGGGTCACTCATTATCAGAGAACCCAAGTAATGATAAAAAAGAATAACAAGCTTACCGTTCCATCTTCAAGCAAACGAAGACAGGATCCAAAATCTGCTAGCACTATATGTCCTGTCCGGTCTAGTAAGACATTGTCTGGTTTGATGTCACGGTGGACGTAACCGAGTTTGTGGAGAGAGTGGACAGCCAGTACCATCTCGGCAATATAGAACCTGGCCATTTCTTCTGGTAGACGATCCTCGTATTTACTGAGTAATGTGAGCAGGTCCCCACCACAGTAATAGTCCATTACAAGATACTGAATTAAAACAGGAAATATGTATTAGTGATGCATGGGTTGGTAGAGGTCTCATGAATTATAACTTAGCTGTTCAAGTTGAATACAATCTTCAGAACAATCAGAACATTTTACAGTTGCAGCAAAAAACATTTAAGGTCTTTGACAGGAAAATGAATTAAAGAAGTTCGGAGGAAGCTGCACCAAATCCAGTATTGTGGGAAGGGCATAGACTACTGCCTGTGAGTGACATGGCTTTGTCTTCTAAAATACTAAAGTTACTCTTGGAAAGCAAACCTCAACCATTACATGAATAAGTTACAAAAACATGTTGAAAATCGTTAACTTGGGTTTTATTTAATTTTCATCTGAAGTTCTTTTTTGTAAGCTGTGTGCACTACTTAGTAACTTATCCACACTCAGTTTAGCTCTATTCCGCTTCAAAGATAACATGTGTGCTATCAGTCTAACAAGCGGAGTAGCTAGCAGGTCCACCACTAGGTTTTTTTTTTTTTAAATATGCTCATAATCCCAGTCGAATCACCTTTTCCTACTTTTGTCTAAGAACCATTTTTTTTCTTCGAAGAGTCAAAGAATAAAAGTTATGGTGATTATCAACATTTTGGTGCGATATTCAATGTCGGCCATATTTGTTGTGAAACCTAGTGAAATATAACTATATCTAATACTATGGTTAGGTATTAACAGAAAGTTAATATCTGAACTTGAGTGATGGCCATTTTGGTTTGCAAAATTAAATGAAATGCAATCTGGAGGAAACTATTTTCAAAGTTTGAAATCTATTAAAATTATGCAATGGCTGCTATTTTGTTTTACGGAATTTGGAGAAATGAAATCCCATTATTTGTCTTAATAGGGACAAGCTACCGTAAAAGTTTCAAGTTATTCAGGGAATTTGTTCTCACAATTACATGTATCATGTAGGCGTGAATATTTAAAAGTATGCAATGGGGACCACATTGCTTTGCGCAATTTGATGAAATGCAATCCTATCCTATGTCTTAGTAGTGGGAAGCTTACTTCCAGGTTTCAAGTTAATCTGTGAATTTGATCTCAAAATTATCATGTTCAGAACACACAGGCGTGAAAATTGTAAAATGATGCATTGACAGCCATTTTGTTTTACGGAATTTGATGAAATTCAATCCCAGCTGTTGTCTTAATACGAGGAAACCATATTTCAAGTTTCATTGTAGAGGTATCGTGTTAACAACATATACATATATGATTATTTTAAAATTAGGCTATGGTGGCCATTTTGTTTTACGGAATTTGATGAAATTCAACCCCATCTGTTTTCTTACTTGAAGAGACTATATTTCAAGTTTCAAGTTAATCTGTGAATTTGTTACAGATTAATAGTGTTCACAACATATACAGTAATGAATATTGAACAAAAAATGCAATGGCGGCCATCTTGTTTTATGGAACTTTGTGAAATCCTATCCGATCCATTGTCTTAAAGGCAGGAAGCTATCGTCAAAGTTTAAAGTTAGTCCATGAATTTATTCTCTACTTATCGTGTTCACAACACATACAGGCATGAATATTCTAAAATTATGTAACAACGGCC
>JAQQZZ010013079.1:0-11470 GCA_030265115.1 Mopalia vespertina | reverse complement strand
TTACCATAGATTTAGTGCCTGGTCGCCTCCCGTATGTTGTCCGGGTCTTTTACTGGTATGTTGGTGATGATACGTTGGTGATGGTAGATGAAATCACTAAGATACATGTAGTATCTGATCAGAGATAGACTTTCAACAGAACATCACCGAATGCTGGATTTAATTTAAGTGTTACAACGGCTGGACACAGTGTTGTATTCATATTGTTTGTGGCGATTTGATATTTAATCAACAGTCTTCAGACCTGGAATGGTTTTGTTTTAAAAGAATTATCTTTATACCGTGGTGGATTTTTCATAACCATTGTTTTGTTAAGCCGTTTCTGACGAGCAGAGATCTAGAACTGGCTAAATGTACATTTCCTAATGCGAAGAACATTTCATTAGCAGGCTGCTGCTAGAGTTCAATAGTTCCGTGTTGGTCCAATTGATGTGTGAAAATAGTACATGGATTTGTTCACATCTTCTTGATTTTGTTGACTTTAATATTCTATTTTATTGTACACCATTGTTCTTCGCGGTGTGCAAGTTCATATCAGTCCTCAATCTATATACAATATATATATATTATATATACAGTGTCTTGTTCTCAACTTGATCATACTGTGTATACTATTGGAATGTTTGTTAATACCATAGATTTACATGTACATGTAGGAGATTGCTTCTGAAGTCCAGTCTAAAGGTTTATCAAGAATACAGAAAAAATTTGGTTTCTACGCTTATGGATTCCTCGAACTGTTGCTTTCATATTCATACTCCTACATTGTAACCTGGATCTGGTGGATACCATACACTAGATTCACGAGGACATGGTCCTTTGAGTTGTTACAATCAAGTATCAACTTACCTTGGACATTTTGAGTGCGTGTGGTAACATATTCCTGTGCAATGTAACAAGGTTTCGTCGTGCTGCTTTGCAACAATTTTTGTGTTGCACTGAAATGTCCTTATTGCACTATATTTATATATGATAACACATTGGTGTGTTTTCTGTTGTATCTGTTGCAAACATAAAGGCACCATCTTTGTACAGAACTATCACTTGATCTGCTACACTAATTACACAGTAACACAGATTTGGAACAGTCCTCACACACAGTAATTATACACAGAGGCATTAGGAGTTACATGTACATGTAGTATTTTGGTAACTTTGGCACCTTGCCTACAGCTCAAGGTTACAAGTGAAGTCTGTTGTGCCATGTTTTTCTGACAGTTACATTTTTTACTTGATGAACTGCCCCACTAAAAGAACTGTATTATAGACTTTTCAAACATCTATTGGAAGCTATTAAAAGTTGGCTGGATTTTGGATTAGCAGGGAGCACTTGGTTTTGGATTACAATTTCTGTTTATTACCAAGTAGTGTTGTGCTACAGATACATGTACTATCACTATTATCAAGTCTTGTATTTTACCCATCGCTATCTGAAGAATCAGATGTACCTTGTGTGATAAATTTATATGACTGGGTTAATACTATTTGTTTAAACAAAATGGGGAGTTATTACTCTGTGTGGAACACTGATGGTGATTATGACAGGTTTGTTGATATGTAATCATTTTTTGCACAGAATATTTTTACATCACATTATGTGCTTGTACACTGTTTACATGTTAACTGTCAACACAAGGGCTTTATAGGCAGAGGGGTGTCCATCCATCCTTTGGACGCCCTAAATTTAACAATTGCTTCATTTGTTTTAAGAAATTTTAACATGCAAGAGATAGGAAACCCAGTTTCTTATAAAGTTTAGCAAAATTACCATTTTGGACACCATACTTTTGATTTCTGGCCAAGCCCCTGTGTCAACATGAAATTTAACTGTATTACATGTATAATTTAAAGATATTATGTACATGTACATGTACCTACTCATACCATACTGTCTTCATCAAGTTAGCAAAACACTTTGTGGCTATTTACTGTTATATTACACCGCTGTTTAAGTGAAATACCCTAAATATAGTATGGCCATGGTGTTAAACACCTATCAATCAATCTCTGTGCCTAGATGTACATTACTGTCTGACACGTATACTGTAGTGTATAACTACAGAGTATGTATAATATACATTTACATGTAATATGTTTAATGACACATTATATTCTTTAATTAGGAAAAACGGTGACTCTAGTCAATAATTTTTGAATTTTAATTTTTGATATTTTCAGGTTACCAAAGACAGATTACACATACAGTAGAACGTAAGTACTTATTTACTTATTTTAAAGATTGTTATGCTTTTTAACCTGTTTGACAATCATTACTCTGAGTTTGGTAATAAATATTCATAATTGTATTCGCCCCAATGCTTTTTTTAACTCAAAAGAAATTTACTTTTCTCTCTGGGGCCTTGTTACACTGTCACAGTTACACAATGAATCAGTTGGGCCTTAAAAATAGTAATCAATTAACCAGCCCAGTCCATGTTCATTGTCTCTCTACACTGATAATTATGAGAAATGTGAACTAAATGATGTGTATTCAGTTAGAGCCACACTCATACAACCGGAGATCGCTCTCTATACATATACATGATGATGTATACGTGATAGACAGTATTGATTTTTCTACAGAACGTAATTTCATGCACATGTATGTTTTGGCTATTTTTATCAGTGTACTGTGCATGTTTATTAATGTATTCCCACAAGTTTTGAACGAGATTATTTATCAGATTGTCTTTACATGTACATGTAGTCTACTAGGGGCCGTTTCACAAACTGAAAGCTATCTTATCTTATGTTAAATGTACATGTAAATACCATGATGACCAGTACTGAAGACATAGTGTTGCCATGACAGTTACATTCATTATAAGCTAAGATTGCTTTGTGAAATGAGCCCCTGGCCTGTACTAGTTTACTGTTATGTTTTCTGGCATATCCTAAACATTAAGCCTATGAGTATGAATAATAAAAAGAATAACACACTCTTGTATGAATACTTTTTATTTATACTGCACAGTAGTCATATTTTGTATAGTTTTATTAGTCATTCCTAAATGTATAGACTTTGACATTAAACAAAAATGGAAAGAGTTACATGTATGTAGAGAGAGTAAAGTTTATCCAACTCATGGCAGGCCCAGTGTATTGTTATAAATATATAATAATAAAAATAAACGTTTGCCTGGGGCTTGTAATTTTGCTACACTTGAATGAATGTAACAGTTATACTTGTCTTAATACATGTACATGATTGCCTCTTTTTAAGGAAAAGAGTATAGTAAAATTATGTATATACAGTATATAAAAAAAGTATATACAGTAGAAGTAAAGAGTAACTCTGTTTGTACATGTACCCGGAAATTGACTTGGCTTCACTTGAGTTATTTACTTTTGTCACCGTATTAACACATTTTTATATATCTGACTTTATATGATTGTTTGTAATGATAGATTCAGGCTATTGTTTGACCTTATACATACTTGTTAAACAAGTTTTGTGACCATTTTGAAGGGTTCTTTTTTTCTTTCCTTGACATCTCAGAAGGGCTGTTTATACACACATCATAAACATTGCTCACTTAATTAAACACTAGACAAAAGTTTTACAGGGGTCACAGCTGTGGTTAAGTAGTTAGTGTGTTGGAACTCTGATCTGCTTTCAATATCACTTACAGGTTCTCTGGACCGCAAATACATTTACATGTATGATGTATGTGAGGGAGTCCCATAAGACTTCTTAGTGATAAATAGCCTTGACCACTTCATTAAACCCCAATCAAACAAACGGATAAAAAATTGAGAGTTTTAGGATTTTTCAAAGAATTTTAAAAACTTGTAATCTGATAACATTGCATTTAATTTTCAAAGTGATTGAGTAAGTTTATAGCAGCCTTTAGATGCCTGGGGTCCATTTTATATATCGATCTTAGCTTAACGATATGTAAAACGATATGTTACCTTTACCTATTACATTTACTTAACTAGTACTTTACACATTGTATCGCCATGATATAAACTTACTCTATATAAGCATAACAATGTACATGTAGATCTCTGTGAAACTTCCCCAAGCGTTTCTTTTCCCTATAGTTTGGCATTTTCTTCACATCTGAGTTCTCACACAGTTTGGAGTATAACATTAGGACCAATTTCCCCAACTGACAGTTCCCATCCCATGACAAATGAACCTCATTCCCTTAAAAACAAAAGAATTATTCTCTAACGACGATCAAAAACCTGTAGAATATAATGGCAAGGAAGATAATATGTTTTTGGTACATTCAGTTGGATATTACCACCACTGGCTTCTTAACCCACAACTGCACAAAGCACCCCACACTACCACCCACCCCTGCCCAGTATGGATGTGTTAAGAGTGAGTGATTTAAGCTCCACAGTGACAATTTGAAATGTTTTATATTCACAGGTCAATCTATAGAGAGAACCCTACCTTGTTGGAGTACATCAGTCCAAACATGTCACGGACTCCAATCCGCTCCTACCAGATGTGGTCCACAAGTGAACAGCATGTTCAGTCTCAAAACCAGATCAACGGACAGATATCTGGTTACAGTGTTAATAGGAACACAAATAATAACTCAAACAGAAGGATAGAATCTGCAAGTACTCCAAGACGAAGACGGAACTCTGGTGAGTCGGACTCCCAGAGATCAACCAGCAGTAGGAGGAGTAGACGAATCTCAGGGCAGTCGACAATATCAGGTAAGACCTACAAGAAATTTATTTGAGTTTTTTAAGTTAAACCTGAAAATGCTGATTTCATTTGTTGATTTGAAAATAAATGTAGACAAGATTATGTACGTTGTTAATTAAATATGGTATGGATTTTTTTAAAAGTTAGTCTGTCCAGTAATAAAACAAGGGAGAAAAATTTGTTACTCCTATCACTGGCTGTGATAGCCCCACGGCTGTGGTGAAGGGGTAAGCATATTGGGACTACTGATCCTCCTTGGCTCACAAGATCTAGTCCCCCTGTCATTATCCGGTATATGAGAGATTCACATAAGATAGCGCCTGCAATCACATTGGTGTTTTAACTAAGTTTGTGCAGCGGGCCTGTGGCTAGGTGGTTAGCATGTGCACTTACTAATCCTACTTTGATGTACCATTGACATGTACATTGTATCAACCATATATGAGTGAGTCACCTGGTGTGGCTCCAACAATCACAGGGGTGGTTTTCACGAGGTTTTTTCCTGGTTTTTCACTGTAATTTGGCAAATAGCAATGTGAAGTGGACAATACGTCATCATATAAGTGAAATACCCTTGAGTACGAAATTAAACCCCAATCAAACTGTTGTGCATCATATTTTAGTTATGCAGTGTGTGAATATGTTGTCATGCAAAGTTCACCCGTCCAAATGGACACCCTGAATTAAACAATTGCCTCATTTGGACACCCTATTTTAAGAAACATTAACATGCAAGAGATAGGGAAACTGTTAAAGTTGGACACCCAGTTACTTAAAAACTGAAGCAAAATGACCCTTTTGGACACGGTACTTTTGATTTATTGGCTAAGTGGTAAAGCCCCTGCCTTAAACTCCAGTCAAATCCATGTATTTATCTGTCTTTCTTTTCTTGTTGCAGAAGATGAGGATGCTATGATACTGAGGTCTGGATCTCGAATCGGTTCAACACCTGGATTAGACCAGGTTCTGGAAAGCCGAGCCGAAAACGACATGTATAATACAGCTCTGCGTAACTCGAATCACTTCAAGGAACCGTATAGCAAACCAAATGGTTTCGTTACTTATGAGAACAGTAGCAATAATAGTTACCACACAACCCGGAAAACAATACATGAAGAATATAATGTCACTCACTCCTCACCAAAGTCATTGTATACAAGTACCCCACACAACTATCACAAGCAGTCTATGGTACAACCTAAAACACAGACTTCTGTGCAACATTTATATGGTAAGTTTTGTATTCACCCATAGGGCTGGCACACCACCTTATGAGTGAAACAACCTTTAGTCTGGCTATTAGTGAAGGGGGAGTATGTCGCACACATTGTCATGTTGTCCTTACACCAAAATTGCCAATAGCCCCTTGGCCTTGGTATAATGGTTTGCGTGTCGTCCTATTGATCCTACTTCGATGTACTGCTGGCGGGTGCTTCATGTTGCCCTGGTGCTCTCAGAGCTAAAGGGGAACTGGAAGCTGATTTGTTTGGGGTGTCTGTATGCGTCCTGTATTTGTCCCGTCTTGTCTTTGTTTGTTACCAGTGGTGTCAAGGGTGGTTTCCTTTACCCATTGGGCTGGCATGTCGTCATGTTAGTGAAATACCATTTAGTACGACGTTAAGCCCCAATCAAACAAACAAATCGATGTACTGCTCATAAGGTACATGAATGAGTCACATGATTTGGTTCTCGGGTTGTTTATTGCTAGGTTTCATATCAGTTTTCTTCCATATTTAAGTAAAGGAGGGTGAAGGGGACAATTTGTTGTCATAAAAGTGAAATGCCCTTCAGTATGACATTAAACCCCAGTTTATCAAACAAACGAACAAATCCTTTTTTTCTGTATAAGTCAGTAAGAAGTGGATATTCTTTGTCCAAAAAGACATATAAGTGAAATACTTCATCCTAAATATAAACATCCTAATATGTGTCTAATTTTATTTCCAGGACTAGATTATGAGGGCTCGTTATCTGGTAAGAAAATTTATCTTCTGTCTTTCATGTAATGTTAGCTTAAGTACTACATGTATCTGTCAAAAGAGCACGATAGTTTCCTGTTGCCCTGGTGCTCTTGGAACTAAGAAGCAACATGAAACATATCTGTTTGTGATGTTCTGTGATTATCTTGTTTTGGTCCTGTCTTGTCTTTGTTTGTTGTGAGTGATGTGGAGGGTGCGTCCCATCTGACACCAATTTAGCTGGCACACCATCATGTGAGTGAAATAACCTTTAGTACACCATTAAAGCCCAAACAAACAAATACCTTGAGAACTGCCGTCTGGAAGTTTGTTTGGAGTGTAGCAGTACTGTTTATCTTAGCACTGGAGGAACATTTCCAACTTTATCAAAACACTTTATATTATGGTTGTGATAGTGTCAATTATTGTTGTCAAATTATGTTTACTGACACAAAAATAGCTTGAAATTTTTAATGTTGTATTTTTTTTCAAAAATATTTCTTATTTGTACAGTTCAGTTGAAAATACAATAGCCCTAAAACTTTGATTAAAATCTGCTAATACGTTTGGTCTGTTCGTATTTAACATGTGTCAAAGTCCAATATTGCCGCTGGCCCACTGTTACCATAACAACCTGTTGCTGTGGCACTAAAATAAACAAGTTTTTAAATTTCCCACAGTACTCTTTCACATATATGCAACTGTCATTAAAATCCATTCACTATTTGTTTTACCCACCATGTAGTGGTACTTTTAAATTCAATCAATTTTTTTTAATAACAGATGCTGAAGATGATGGAATAGATGGGTCATCATTTGAAAGCTCAGGAGAAGAATCTGTTACTAATACCATAATATCCACAGTTACCACTACTGTCACCACAACCATAGGTACAGTTCATGTATTCAATTTGAAATCAACAAACCCAAATGGAACTCTAGTCATTCTTTATACTAATTGCAGGAGAATGATATATTAGCTCAGTTTAGCTCAAGGAAGCTTCCTGGTGCTCTCATAGCTAAGGGGTAACAAGAAGCTGATCTGTTTGTGATGTCTTTGTATTGCTCCTTCTGATTGTCCTGTTCTGCCCGTGTCGTGGCTTTCTTCACACATTAAGCTGGCACACCATCATATAAATGAAGTAATCCTAAAGCATTAAACCACAATTAAACATACATGTACAATAGAAATCCAATTTATCTTAAAACATTATACACCCAAAATAATGTCAATAAAGTCCAATAAATGTTATTTTCCATAAAATCTGCATGTTCAAGCCACCATGTAGCTGTAATAATGGTGAATGTGGGATAAAATGCTTATTAGTAAATCCATAAAATCAGTTTCATTATCAAGGCAATAAGGGGTAAACCTTCCTTTCAGGCGACGGAGGGTTTGGAGGGAGCTTCCTGTTGCTCTGGTGCTCTCAGAGCTAAAGGGTGATATGAAGCTGATCTGTTTGTGATGTCATTGTATTACTTCCAGTGACTACTGTATTTGTCCTGTGTTGTCCTTGTTTGTTGCCAATGGCGTCGAGGGTGGTTTCCTTCGCCCACTGGGCTGACATGCCTTCATGTGAATGAAATAACCTTATATTAAAGTAAGGTGTTAAACCCCAATCAAACAAACAATCAAACAAATCCTTTCAGGCACCCTTTTGATTATGGATTTGATGAATTTGAGATTAGAACTGGGGAAAGTTTTTATATGCATTGGTAATTTTGTAAGGCAGCTGTTGTGGTAGCTTTGTATTGCGTTTTCTGATTGTGCAGACTTTGGACCTTACCCTTAACGTTGAAGGGAGGTTCACTCACCCATTGCCACTTGTCATTTGAATGAAATAACTGTAAAATCTTAAGTATAGCATTAAATCCAAATGAATCTAGCCACAAAAATAATAAATCTGTCAAATACACAAAGTTATTTTATTTACAGTGTGTGCAAGTTATCATGTTATCAGTTTCTTTCATAAATATACTGTATCCACATGAAAAAAATGAGAAAATAACAAACTTTGTTATTTTGTTTCCAGAAAAATTAACAAACATTATACAGCCAGTGGCTGGTCCAGTGTATCATAATGTTTGTAAGCCAGTTTGTCATGCTTTGACATACCCGTGTTACTGGTTGTGGACAGCATTGGTTTGGACAGTGTCTACTATCTATGGGGCATTGACTGGAGTAGATGCAACAACAACAACAGCAACAAAGAGCGTTCGACAGGAGCAGTATACATCAAAACTCATTAACAAAGAGAAGTATGAGTCTGCATGAGTATTATAGCTTATTAAGTACATAAATGATGGCTATTGTGGGACAATTCTGTTTGGCAGATGCATTGTGTCTGTGGTGCGCTGGTTAATCTGTCTGCTCACTGATCCTTTTTTGATGAACCACTCACAGGTTCAAGTCTGTATTGAGTCGGTGGTTGGAGTGAGCTTCATGTTGCCCTGGTGCTCTCAGAGCTAACAGGAAGCCGATCTGTTGGAGCTGTTTCTGTCTATTATCATGACTTTTAGGTTGACATGCTATCATTAGGGCGAATTTACTTCAGGTACAGAATGAAACATTTATCTAAACTTAAAATATTCTGAAAAGTATTGTTGATTTTTGTGACAGAAACACTATAACTACATTTATTATACAATTTACTGTCCATCCCTGCAATATTATGTACAAACTTCGACTGTCCAATATCACATGATATTGAACACCGATCTTTATGACATCACTCACACATCATACTGATGTCATTTTTGTGTTGCGGGTGGTTGGAGGGAGCTTCATGTTGCCAGGGGAAAGGGAAACCGATCTGTTTTTGGTGTCTGTATTGCGTCCTGTTATTGTCCTGTCCCATCTTGTCTTTGTTTGTTGCCAGTGGTGTTGAGGGTGGTTTCCGTCACCCATTGTGCTGGCACGTTGTCATATAAGTGAAATACCCTTGAGTATGACGTTAAACCCCAATCAAACAAGAAAGGTCAATCCGTTGCATATAAGTGAAATCTGGGATTACAATATACTGGGATATGAAGCTCAGCCTAATCCAGCCCCAATCCACATACAATCAGGTACTCAGTGTTGTTCTTATTCATCCGTTTCCGTAAAGACTCCAGAAAACTGATAAGCTTGACAGTTGTCAATGTGCAAGCCTGTGCTGTAATCTTTTCCGGCATAACCTTAAAATCGGTCCTCTAAAAAATTTGAGGTAACCTAACATTTGCATTTCCCCCTAGGTTTGCTGATTTTTTAAATACATAAATGTGCCTTTGTGTAAAATAAAGCAAAATTGCTTTAAAATACAATCTTCATTGATTATCGGATGACACAATTTGTCAAAATCAATAGCAAAATGCAAATTTAGATGAAGACTGCAAACAATTTGGGAAACCTGTAAATCAGTCCTCCTAAACTAAGTTTGCATAACCATGGGGAGACCCACGTTCTGTCTGTTCTCCCCAACAGCACAGGTCTGAATGCACATGTGCATTACTATGGTGATAGATAAAAAATAAACCAAAAATATTAAAATATACTATTTGCTTGATTTTTGCAGTTTTTGTAGTCTAAAAATCGATAAATATTAATTTATCTGAATTGTGAACTAAACATGACAGGCATTAACATCTCTTTGACGGATTTACATGGTTGGCAAGAGGGTGAATGAAAAACTGCCTTAGCGGTTTGAGACACCACAAGAGTCTCGATTGCCTTCTCTTCCTTCAATCGGCTGCCATTTTTTTTATCCGCGAATACAATGTTTTTCTGAGAGAGTTCATGATTTCACCGGCAATTCAAGGTTAAAGCTTGCTGTTACATATCCCTGTATATTGTAATCCCAGGTGAAATATAACTTATAAAAAAGACATTGCTAAAAACTTTTATGTGTATCATGAGTAAATGAGAGATGATTACATTATATAGCGCAAATATAGGTTTGCAAATTCAACTATACATTGTGTATTTTTCTTATCAAATATTATCATAACATGTTACGTATACATTTCCTAATTACATGTATATGTAGAATAAATTGAAACAAACAAAGGCATACACAGTTGGACTTTGGATGTTTTCACTTTAGCACTATACACAAGACCTACATTACATGACCTGTAGGTCTTATTTATAAGGCTATTTTCATAGCAACTTATATTTACGTTAGCTTCAGTGTAAAGTATCCATTCATTTATTTTGAAGACTTACCTTATGGGTATTTAGCCTCAAACCAATTGACCAATTTACCAGTCAATGAGAATTTTCGGTTAGCAGAAACGCCGTATAATCCTTGATATATCTTGTTTTGTTTCAGATCTAGATGGAGAGGGATTGGTTGCTGTCTGTGTTTGCCTTGTCTTCTTTGTTTATTACTCCTGCCATTTCTCACCTTATTACCAGGTAAACTCATCTGAGAGGCGTTGTTTAATTCTTACATATAAAACCAGTGGTGTGTTGTTCACAAAATATGAGTTCTACATGTATGTATCCATGCTCTCTGAACTTATGGAAAAGATGAAGGTTATTTGTCTTGGTGTGAATGGCCAGTCAATGAGAGCTGTTTCTGTGCACTATCATGACTATTAGGTTGACATGCTATCGTTAGGGAGGATTTACTTCAGGTACAGAATGAAACATTAATCAAACAAATCAAACTTAAATAATCTGAAAAGTATTGTGATTTTTGTGACAGATACACTATAACTACATTTATTATACACCTTACTGTCCATCCCTGCAATATTATGTACAAACTACAACTGTCCAAGCGGGTGGTTGGAGGGAGCTGCATGTTGCCCTGGTGCTCTCAGAGCTAAAGGGGAACAGGAAGCCGATCTGTTTGTG
>JAQQZZ010013068.1:0-10290 GCA_030265115.1 Mopalia vespertina | reverse complement strand
AGATGTCTATAAACTGATTGACTATAGTGTAGCCTATAACGCTGTGTTGAAGTGCATTTCACTTATATGACAGCGAGTCCACCAATACTACCATAAAATGTGATAAGCATGCTTGCTATGTTGGAAATTTACCATCCAAACGAGCCATTCCCAATAAAGCTTCAGCCCTAATGCTAGCTAAGGTGCTAGATAGCGACCCTCATGAACAATAAGAGAATTGGCCCTGTCACAATAGGCCTATTTTCCAGTATTAAATTTTAGACAATGTTCTAACATTTAAACAAATTAAACACACTTGTTCCCGGGATGAATGCAAATATGTTAGGATTGGATTTCAATTTGGAACTAGACAAATTATCTTAGACAGACCTTTCGTATACCAACCAATATGACACATCTAGCACCCGATTTCCTAATCTCCTTAAATTGTACAGGAATCTCAAAATCGTGTACCTTAAATTTACGTCTATACCTCTCTTGCAAAGAAGTATGATAGTGTATAAGATGGACAAAGGAACAACCGGTGTATATTTTTATTGTAGAGAAAGAAAATGATCCTTGGAGCTGGGGCCTATGGCTGACAGGACCGGTGCTCTACCTACTGCGCATATATACTTACAATAAAAATATAGACTCCGGTATTCATTGCTGTCGACTGGGCAGCGGACATACAAATACTTAAATATTTGTCCCCGATACATTAGTAAGCGACCCTCGTGCTATCGGTCAGTCATTAACATACATTTTAGATGATAGTTAACTAGTAGATAGCGTGATCTGAATTACTAAGGTACAACCCAAAACAAACATATATAAATCAACATGGATGTTTTATTAGATACCTAGCTGAATATCTTTGTGTTGCTGTAAGCCTACCGCTTGTGTTATAGATAGAACCTGGCCACACAAGTATCAGAGAAAATTTCAGTCGGCTGAATTTGTGAAAAATGTCGGATTAACACTAAAGTTTTACACATGTAGAGAAAGAAAAGGCTCCACAGGCGATCGGACCCGGTGGCTTTGTCTTACAGAATACACTCGATTGAGCTATACAGTGAATCTATGGAAGGCTCTTCATACAACTATTTTGTTGTGTTGGAAAACTAATGTTCCTACGTTCCTGCTACGTAAATTAGCTCCCGGTGGTTAAGTCAAATTCTGTGTCTCCACAATATAAACTTATATTAAGAGTGGTCGTTCTTCCGGTGGAAATAAGCAATATTTTCTTTCTCTCTCAAAATATATATTTGGATAAATGTGGAGAAGGCCCCATGTCTGCTGCCGTTGGGGTTCGAGTCTAGGACATGTAAACCTGTGCTATGTCTAGCCAGGTATATCTACAGCTCTAGTTAGGATCTAGTATAACTGCACACCGTGTTCCCTTCACGAAAAACATGCAAGTTTCAATGAATTAACTCGATTTGTTTGTATTGGATTTGCTGGTGTTCAGATTTCGACAAATTGGTTCGTCTTCAATCGGGCTCAGGCACGTTCGCTGCTACCATGCATTGTCTATGGGCAGTCGTGGACTCCATCAGACCTAACATCCCGGCAGTATTTGCTCTCTCTCTCTCTCTATTAAAGAAATACTGGGGTACAAGAGGTCAGCCTAATACATCGGCTGCCACGAGTGGATGTCACAAATAACCCGATTCCGGAATGCCATTAAACTACAAAATCCGGTCGAAGAGGGTTAGTTTATAAAAGTCAGAAGACCAAGCGCACGCACATATGGGACTCGGGTTGAACGATTTCTTGTAGAAAGGTCACGGCGCATGAATATTGCACTGACCTGTGTTTGTTTAAATTCTTCGCTTCTCTTTGTACAGATGGCCAATGCTCTGGTCACCGCGGTCTAAAACATGCCCTGGTCAAGACACAAAGACCATCAGCAAGGAATAGCTCACATTTTACACAGCCGCTTGTGTTTACATTCCATTGATACGCTCAGCGGATTTCTGTTAGTGCGTGGGGCTCGTGAATGAAGCCATCATTCGGGCTAAATCGCCGGAGGACCCACAGATAGTCACCTATATTAGATACCAACCCTCCAAGCATATATATCGGGTGACTACTCAACTGTACACTAATATCTATTTTAATGTAGAAAAATACCATTTTGCTTGCCTCCATCGAGATTGGAAATCAGGACTCGAACTGTCCGAGCCACAGAAGCTAACGCCAGGAATCAGGACGCGAACCGTCCGAGCCACAGAAGCTAACGCCAGAAATCAGGACTCGAACCGTCCGAGCCACAGAAGCTAACGCCAGAAATCAGGACTCGAACCATCCGAGCCACAGAAGCTAACGCCAGAAATCAGGACTCGAACCGCCCGAGCCACAGAAGCTAACGCCAGAAATCAGGACTCGAACCGTCCGAGTAGAAGAAGCTAACGCCAGAAACCAGGAATCGATCCGTCCCAGCCACAGAAGCTAACGCCACAAATCAGGACTCGAACCGTCCGAGCCACGGAAGCTAACGCCAGAAATCAGGACTCGAACCGTCCGAGCCACGGAAGCTAAGGCCAGAACGACCATGAATTCCCATCCAGGCAAAGGCAGTGAATCTTTCTCTACTGAAAGCACTGATTGATTGATTGATTGATTGGCGTTTTACGCCATGCTTAAGGGTATTTCACTTATATTATGGCGGTGTATTCCAACAATGATTGGCACTAGCACAACCAAAATGTGAACCGTTTCCATAATGTTGGAAAGTTAATTTTCTTCCCATGCTAAGTAAAGACAGTAAAGCCATTGCTACTCTTCAAACAAACGGCCTAAGCCAGGGGGTCGGTAAACACTGACACAGGGACACTAAAGTACTGAAAATGAATGAAACCATTGGTATAGATTGTTACCAATGGAATCATATCGTATGATTGATAGGGGCTTTGCGGCTTACTTTAGGTTGTTGTGCTCAAATGATGGGGTGCCAGCCCAATGGCAGCCAAGGGTTTTATTCCGATCTACTCTTCCTTACAACCCTTGGCGAACCGAACTGTCATAACCAGAATCTATAGCTACGCCCCCTGGCGAATAAAGTGGTCATGATTCGAACTAGCTCCCCCCGTTACAATTACACCCTTCCGATCATTTATCCTCTTACTACTTACCGGCAACTTTCGTTAATGACAATTAACATATGTTTTCACTAGCCAAGTATATATGGTCGCACCACGCCATCTGATTGGTTGCCTTAAACTTCTCAGGCAAACAATCAATTGTGTAACTGTAGATTCTGGTTACCGCGGCTTGATCCGCCAAGGGTTGTAAACTTGTAATGTAGCGTAGCTCGGAATAAAACCCATGGTTAGCGAAGATGGTTCAATGGATGAAGGAAACAACCCTCGACGACAATGGCCTAAAAGGACAACCACAAGACGTCAACCGAAGACGCCATGACAGGTCGAGTTTGTGTTTCGTCGTAGGTCGAGAGCACCAGCCTAGGACAACAGAAAGCTGTCCGACCGCCAGCGATGGCTTTTTGACAAAAGCCCAGATAAACCGTTATTCTTCCAATAAAAACAACAAAATAAACTGTATGTAATTATTGTTACACCGTCAGACGATGTATCAGGAGTTGTACAGGTCTATCGGCTAAACCTCGAGAGATTCTCGCTTTAGGCGGTGATAGATGTCTGGATATGCACACACACCGTATAAGCCTATTTACCGCAATAAGCACACGATCCAGACAATTAAATAAACGTAGCGATATTCATTTGACAAATTAATATTAATATGACATTATATGTATGATCTGAATCAACACAGATACAATCTATACACAACGCGGGCTATGTAAAGCATATCTTAATGGTTCCGATCGCATGACGTTCGATATGATGTGCGCGGTACGTTAGATGTCTACTGAGTGCGAAACACCTTGTTTTGCTTCTTCCACCATGCACTAGCTTAGAAGAAAAAAAAACTTACTGCAAACGGCATCGCTCCTGAAAATCTACCGTCGGAAAAGAATGGACCTTGTCAATCGCTCGATTGTATGATAAATAGTTGTTTGCTGTTGTTGTAGTACTGTTTCCCCAAAAAGTTGGGCTGGGAAGAGAATCGTCACAGAATTAATGCCAAATGATTCCAAATTGAAGAGAGGACAAAAATCAAAGAAGTAGTGACTATTGAATCCAAAGACTAAGGTGTGGCCAAAGAGAGGATGATCTGATCTCTATATTAGAAAAAAACTTACTGCACGGATAGAGCTAGGCACTAGCTTTGGAGAAAGAACTTATTGCACGGATAGAGTTCGGCACTAGCTTTGGAGAAAGAACTTATTGCACGGATAGAGTTCGGCACTAGCTTTGGAGAAAGAGCTTACTGCAAGGATACATGCAGGCACTAGCTTTGCAGAAAGAACTTACTGCACGGATACAGTCAGGCACTAGCTTTGGAGAAAGAGCTTACTGCACGGATACAGTCAGGCACTAGCTTTGGAGAAAGAAGTTACTGCACGGATACAGTCAGGCACTATCTTTGGAGAAAGAACTTACTGCACGGATACAGTCAGACACTAGCTTTGGGCACTAACAAAGGCACACATTTTATTTTGACCTTGAAAATTAGTCACGTGGGCACAAACAAATGGGTTTCATGTTGCCCTTAGCTCTGAAAGCACCATACATAACCATAAAGGGTTCCACCAGAGCCATGACTGAAGAACCGTAAAGGGCTCCATTAGAACCAGATTTTCTAAGAGTGTTCCTGCTGCATTTGGTCTGTCTTGCCTATGTTTGTTGCCAGTGGCGTCGAGGGTGGTTCCCCGATTAAGGGGCACCATTGGCTTTATTATCATTATTCTAGGTGAAACATCACGTGGCTGACAAGTTACGCGAGAAAATTCGTGAAAAGCTAATCTTGCACCTAACGGTTCCCCCCATCCATTTGGCTGGCACGCCGTCATGCGAGTGAACTAACATTAAGTACGCCGTTAAACCCCAATCCAATCAAACCAAACCATACAATTAATCAGGTATAACCGAAGCTTGGTTGAGGCGATATATATTTTTAATGTAGAGAAAGATTTACGAGATATATACCTAGCTTAATGTAGTTATTTTTGCGTTTCGTGGCGTAGAAAGTCACTCCTACTCCCGCTGGCTCCCATTCTTTGGTTTCTAATTGATGGATTCGCGAGTCGAATTTTTCTTGCTGCTTATTTATTGTTAAATGTTACAAATATCAGATATCATTGGCGGTAAAGAGTAGCCAAAACTAAGTCCTCAAAACTTTTGTATCACATATTAAAACTTTGATTTGAACAAATGGCTCTCAGGAAATCCCGGTACCATGGCAACCAGCATAAAACAAACAAATTTATCAAATTAGAGGACTCTTTAAGTCCGTTGAAGAGAGATATACGGGATATATGAACGATAAGACGGGTTGAAAACAATTTTGGCATATGATAGTGAAATATTTTTGATTGACCTGGTAGGGTATGTGTATATATACTTGGGTTGGCAGGTCAGTGTGTGGGGACTGTAGGGCTAGCCGATAAAGTTTAGTGTGATTTGATCAGATTGGTGAAGGTAAGTATGTAAGTAAATTCTATTGAGGTTAAGTACAGTCTGGGGTCAGCCCTTACAGGCTGATCTAACTGATATGGTTTAATGTGTGTGGATAAAATCGGCCGTACTCCGGAACAATTCAATCAAAGCGAGTCTTTATATATCCCCAAGCCATTTCCGGTACTTCACTATTGATATGGATAGGACCTTCTCAAAGAAAATCGCACCTATAACTTTACCCGATATTCAAATCAAACTTGTATACACTAGACTTCACTGCACGGCACTGCACAAGACACTACACACAGGGCACGGCACTGCACAAGACACTACACACTGGGCACGGCATGACACGACAATACATAAAACACTACACACAGTGCACGGCACAGCATGACACGGCACTGCACAAGACACTACACACAGGGCACGGCACGGCATGACACCGCACTACACAAGACACTACACACAGGGCACGGCACTGCACAAGACACTACACACAGGGTAAAGCACAGCATGACACGGCACTGCACAATACACTACACACAGTGCACGGCACGGCATGGCACGGCACTGTGCACACACTCAACACTACACAGCACACACACTCGACACTCACTACACATATACGTACACAAAACTACAGAAATGATCATTATGTAAACTTCCGTTAGGCAGGCTGGCAGAGTTAATCTACACGGTTGTAAACTTCCTTTAGGCAGGCTGGCAATGTTAATCTACACGGTTGTAAACTTCCGTTAGGCAAACTGGCAATGGTGCATAATTTGTCACACACATTCAATTAATTCAGAAACAACCGACCTTAGTAAAGCATAGAAACAACTCCGAAGAAAGATAATGAATTCATTTTGACTCTACGTTTCGGTTTATTTATCAAGGCATCATCAGGAGTAATTTTAACTAGAGACATAGGTAAATATATACAAACAGGTGAAGTTTGTAAGACATATTCTGTATCTAACTGTAGTCCATTTATAACAAACATTGCCTTTATGGAAATCTAAAGTGCAAATTTGTTACAGGCTGTAACTTACAGCATTGCTGGCGACTCTTTGTTCCGAAAAGCCAAAAGATCGAAGAAAATATGTTTTCAGCGAACGCGTGCTTTATTGAGATAGCTGTTTCTCCAAATGTTTATCCGCTGATTTAAAAAATACACCGTTTAAATCGATACATTTACGAAGCAAATTGCGCGCTTTTTAACAGAGCAAAAACCGTTTATTACGATCCAGTATTAGAGGACTTCGTAGAAATACCCGAGAGGTTGTAACACGGCAAGAAAGGCAAGCCGCAAGTCAATATTTATCTATTTGAGAATCATCAACAGTGAGAGATAAAGGAAAGAGAAAAAATCCGGGACGTAGATTGCTGCCCACCTCGAGTCCTTCCCCGCGTCTTCGCGCCGTGGATTTTGTAAACGAGACCGTACCAGAAAATGTCGATCGACCAGCCGATGTCATCTTGGATCGTTTGATGAAATGCTAGTGTTTGGTTGGCAGAATCCTTGTACACACAACACATAGATTGACCGTCAACTTGTACAATAATTCCATGCACAGAGGGGAATGATCGTATAGTAAAAATGCTGTGCGGCTGACAATCCAAGTCGGTGTTCATTTAACATTTGTTGACAGTTTGATTTCGCGGCTTAGCAGACATTCCAGAAGCAAGAAAACACTCCCAGCGTCCGAGGCGTTCAACATTACGTAGACAAGAGACGCCGCTTCGTTGTGCTTCACTGAACAGTCCAAGAGAGACTCGCTGGGTAAGGATACTTCATTTAACACCGAACAAGCAATCTTCCGCAACTCGGACGACGATCCTCCGAATTCCACCCGGGTGCCTTGTTAGGCATGTAGGCGAAATTGTAACAAGCCATGTCGAATCGAACCAGACGTTCCTCTTAGAACTATTAATATAGTCTTTCCAAAGTTCTCAATTGAAAGAAACTGCTAAAAGTGCTTAGAACGATGACCCATACAAGTCACGCGGTAAGCCCGCGATATTCGGAGAATTTTTCGACATTGCGTCATTCCTTAAATTACCTCAATTAGTCAAAACATAATTTTGCTAATTTTCAAAAATACAACGGGTCAAGATACTCGACGTTCTTTTCTCTAGTTTCTAAATGACCATTCTTTTTCACTCAGACAATAGATTATGGTAACCTAGCTACTGAGTTTGAAGGCTTCTAATCGTGTAATTGCCCTACAGCGGTATCTCCTGTAGCAGGATGTATTGTGGGAGACGGGGCCAGTTTAGGAATACGGCGGCTTGACAAGAAAAAGTTGGACCGTGATGTTCCATTTTTTTAAACGCGGATTGTGGACGATTTAAGGACGCAATTGTAATAAAAAAAAATGTATCCCAGCGTTCAGAATACAAAACGTAACTGGACAGTAGTTAATGAAACACATAAAAGTCGGTCAGTGTAAAAACTTAAAGTTACACGATTAGGAGCGTTCAAATCTCTACGGCTAAATGATATGATAGACGATCAGAGAACAGAACTCTGCATCTAATGGTAACTAAGTATCAGGGCCGTCTTATTCGCACAAGAATGACACCCAAGGACGTTGCTTGATTGGTGTTTAACGCCGTGCCCAAGGGTATTTCACTGATATGACGGCGGTGTATCCAAAGTACTTGTCACACTTACACAATCATAAAATGTGAAGCGTTTACCTTTACTGAAAAATTAATGTTCCTCCAGTGCTAAGTAAAGCAGCGAATCTATGCTAGAAACATACAAGCCTAGGTCAGAGGACTACACGACGTTGAAAGGTGCCCTTTAACCTGTACGCGGTACATTAAAGGTGGCCCATGGACAAACAAGTATAACAGTATCACAGGGCCGCCAATCAGACTTGTTAAAGTGACAATATTTCCATGGAATACAATTATTTATTATTATACTAAATAGGCTTCCAGCAATGCACTGCGGGAATTTCAGAGTGAAATAACTTTCTTTATACCACCCACTCATCTTGTGGACCGGGACCGTCAAGTCGCATTATATAAGCCTATCACAGATATCTACATACAAATTGCAATAGCGATAATGAATTCCATAAGAGAGTCTAATATTATATTATATATTGCCTCTCCGCGTCCCATCAGTCGCTATCATTATTCACAATGCTAATACAGCGCCAATTCTTCTAGTCGACTTAATAATTTATTCAATACGGCTTCGCTTTTTGTATATCAAATGTCATATCTTATGATAACGGGTAACTTTGATAACCCGGGGACGTTTAGGGACCCATTTCTAAGTGATCAGCGGGGCTTAAACTCCAAAATAACCACCCGGCTGATTTACATGTCATTGTCTCCGGTCGTATATATGAATATTAATGCCCGGAACCCTGGATAATTATTGATGAAATGTACATAATAAACAGCTGCATTATTAGATCTGTGAATTTCTCCATCAGCGTTATAAACGAAGGGAAATGTTTAAAGGAGAAGGCACGCGGATTTAAAGAGAGAGTTGGTCGTTTTTTAATACTATGCATGACAGCCCTCAGATTAAAAAACTAATTAATATTAAGCCTGTAATTAAAGTTTTACAAACCGGAAGTGACGTACGCGGTGCAAGTGACATACAATAACAACACCATTTCATATGCTATAGCTACGATAAACGAAGTCAAGTTCAAGCAGAATTATTACCGTACAGGTTTGTACAAAATTACTCTAAGGAATAACTACAAGTCAGGAAGAATGATTTAAGTAAAAGAACGGTAGATACAGCAGTGTGTAGGCCTTGATGTGAATACGTATCCTTGTAGACTTGTATTATACAGTCAATATGCAGGCATGGTCGCACGGAAAACAAGTCTTGGCATGGTGTAATGACCTGATATGTCTGATCGAATGACCAAAACATTAATACAAAATGGAAAGGACAGCTTAATTTTAACAGGTGTTAGCATGGGGGTCTAAACTTTCCATATCAGTTCTTAGTTTAGGCTCTTTTTCTGCGCTAACCTTACCGATACTGGGTTGGGGATCGATGAAACGCTCAGCGTCTTTCTCCCGTTGTTGACTAGTTCAACTCGAGGCAAAACTGCACTGCCTTCTTTCTGGCGTCGACGCTTCTTGCGCTTCGTCAATGTATTCCTGTCTATATGAGCCTTTTGTTCTGGGCCAAATGGAAATACACACGGTAGGCCTATACAGCATTCTTTATAAACTTCTTTTTGTTAGCTTTAAACTGGTCAATTAGTGCTGAATGTCCCTTGTATAATCGGATGGCAAAAAATGTTTTACGCACACTCTCAAGTTCTTTACCCTGCGCTTAATGGCAAATCGTTGTTTCGGATTTTTACCAACCACTGCCTTAAAAAAAGAATCTCTCAGGAAACAGTAACACGGAATTCATTTTGCAATAACCAATTCATAATTTTCACATCCAGGTACTACGCAGGCAGACATAACTCCTGTCAGAAATGATATATTCATACGTTTAACACTGCAATAGCATACGATATGTTGTGGGTCACTTGCACCGCGTACGTCACTTCCTCTTTGTTATATTTTAATTACTGGCGTCATTTTAATTAGTTCCTTGATCTTAGGGCTGTTATCATTTTGTAACCATCAAGTACCATCTAGCTTTTCAACGCAGACTGGGAACTTTGGGATAAACCCGCACCATTACCGTCTTACCAGGAAGTCACGAGGGTACTCTCCCTTTACAATAAGCCAAAAGTGCATAATTGTTTATGTAGGTCAACAT
>JAQQZZ010013057.1:0-11471 GCA_030265115.1 Mopalia vespertina | reverse complement strand
TGCCAAGTGACTTCGAGTATGGTTTTCTACACACATTAAGCTGGTACTCCGTCATATAAGTGAAATAACCTGAAGTCCTGCGTAAAACCCCAAACCAAACCAGGGATGAGGGTCAACTAAAGCTTCAGTTGTCTCGTGCGCTTTGGGTGCTTGTTAGAATTTGTTTAATCTATGTCCAGGTGGATGGTCCCTCAGCACACCCTCGTCTAGGTGAAACATAGAAACCACTTGACTTCAGACAAACAAAACCAGCACACCCTCGGCCTTTAACTTGAACACTGCCTGTTAGTTTCCAATGAAACTTTGAAGGCTTCTTCTGTGTGGCAAGATTTTGAATGAGATTGATTTTGGCAAATGTTCAACTACATGTAGTGCCACATAGTGCCAAAGTTTGAATTTGGTTTGCAATGGTTCATTTGAAAAATGCTCCTCAGACTTAACTCAAACTTGGTACAAATATTCCATGTGGTTGTGGAATGTACCATGTGTAAGGTTGTTTGCTCATTCGTCAGTCTGTCTGTCCGTCCGTCCATCCATCCACTTTCTGATTTCAGACCATGAAGTTGAAAACCGCTTGTCATGAGTTAATAAAACTGAATAGGCTTCTCCCATGTGACAATATGTCGCATAGTATTGATTTTGACGTTAACACAAGTGGTGCCGCCTGGAGTTTGTTTACATATGATTTTCAGCATTTTATTTGCAAACTACTGCCCTGATCCTACTCCAGAAACCATAACTTCCACTGAAGAGTTTATAATACACAAGTACATGTACCGGTAGTGTTATTGCGAAAAGTGATAACTTCAAAATCTAAGTTATTGTTGATCCTACTCAAATTTGGTAGAAATATTCCAGAAAGCTTTTGTTAATAGCTTGGTGTATGGCAGTCTACATGTAGCATCCTCTGTTGAAAAGTTTATTTCCTGGTTAACTCAACAGATTTCATTCATATAAAGTATGGTTAAAGACCGTAAAAGTGTTCCATGGGATGAGTTTGGTCTATATAGAGTATGCCCAATCTGTTGTCACAACATGCCTTTCACTTGCACATATTTTGTGAATAACTTGAGCTTTTGTTACAAATTTTCCTCCCAGTTTTACACCATATTCAAGGAAGTAGAATATCAAGTGGACAGTCTGAGGCATTTGTACTCAAGGATATTTCACTTATACGCTCAATGGAATGTGTACTTCGATTATTTCACTCGTATAATGTGATGACCATGTGCCAGTCAATAGGTGAAGGAAATGACCCGTGACCTCACGGACAAAGAATGACAAGACCGCACACACAGATCAGCATGAAGTTGCCCCTCAACTTCGTGAGCTTCAAGGCAACAGGGAGCTTTCTCCCAAACGTCAGGAAACAAAGATGCCATTCAGGACTCCACCGCATGCCAACAAATACAACAATTAAATGTGAAGTGGGTTTTATTTTGTTGTACTTAGGTTATTTCACTTGTATAATATGATGACCCTGTGCCAGTCCAATGGGTGAAGGAAACGACCTGTGGCAAACAATGACAAGACCATACAAACACAACATGCAATAAAAAGACGCAGATCGGTGTGAAGTTGCCCCTTAAAAAGTGAAGTTTTTTTTCGTTGTACTCCGGTTATTTCACTCATATAATATGACAACCGTGTGCCAGTCCAATGGGTGAAGGAAAGAACCCGTTACATCACTGGCAACAATGACAAGACAGTACAAACGCATGATGCAATAAAAAGACCACACAAACAGATCGGTATCAAGTTGCCCCTTAGGTCCATAAGCTTTTAAGGCAACACTGAACATAGCACAATATATATTCCTTCGAGGAATTATATATTGTGCTACCCTACACGGAACTGGGAGATTCCGCCAAACTGCCCTTGGAACAAAGACGCTATACATGACTAAGGGCAACACGGACCTGATTTGTTTTGTGATGTCTTTGGGTTTGTCCAATATTGTCTTTGTATGTTGCCATGGCGACTAGGAGGTCAATGGTCAAGATTGTTTTCTTATATGTATATCGGTTTATTGATTTGTTTTTTTACGCCGTGTTTAAGGGTATTTCATTTATATTAGGCGGTGTATTCCAACAATAATTGACACAAGCACAACCAAGATGTAAAGATTTTCCATAATGTTGGAAAGTTAATTTTCCTCCAGTGCTAAGTTAAGACAATATTGCTACTCTTTAAACAAACTGCCCTTAGCCAGGTGTATATTGGACTTGGAAATGAAGCTTATCAGCCATGTTTAGATAGCAGGCCGCTTAAAAAATACCATCTGTATCCAGAATAGATCCGGGTTCTGGGGTTTATTTTACAAAGCGATTTTGGCTTACCTTGAAAAAAACTGTCCTGGCAATACTATGTCTTCAGCACTGGTCGTTATGGTGTTTACTGTGATGTTTAACGTAAGTTATCGTAGCTTTGTGAAACGGGTCACGGTACAGAAGCTAAAGTTCATTAATTAAGAACGGACCAAAAGCAGGACCAAAGTAATGTTTCTGGAAAACAAAATAATTCTGAATCCTGAATCGTTGGCAATTAAGACTTACCCAAAGGGCAAAACTGGTGGAAATCACATGGAAAAGACGAGATTTTGCCACGTGGTAACCATGTGGATAATCCGTGGCATATGCAAATAATTATGACGTGATTACTTCCACGAGATATACACGAGAATTCTACATGTCTTTACCATGTGGAGTTTTCACCAGATATACACAAATAAATTAACACGTCTATCTACGTGATATTTACATGAATTTTACACGTCTTTAGCTTGGTTATTTCCACGTGATATACAGAAGCATTGTGCACCTCTGGAACACGTGATATTTCCACGGGATGTACACAAGTGTTTTTCACCGCTGTAACACAGTATGTTTCCACAGGATATACACAAAAGTTATACACGTCTTCAACATGTCATATTTTCGCGTCTTGAACTTGCACGTGTTGAAGCCAGTGCATCCTGAAAATTGACTTTTATTAGAGAAAGAAATTAGTGTAAGTCTTATATACTAATTAACATTGACAATTGGTGTCTAAGTGTCAGCGGTTTAAAAAGTTGTTGATGGGTTGAATTAATTCTATACATGACGGTTACGCAGAATGGGCACTATAAATGAACAAGACTGGTGTAAACTCATGTTTTGCAATGAATTTGATGTTGCATATGAACCAATGTGTTAATATTTCAAGCACTTGAAGTCCTAACAATCCCTCAGATATAAATAAGCAGCACAACCAAGAAGATAGCTGATACACTTCATGTGGGAATAGTATGAAGCTGATAACGGAGAATTTATTTTACGATCGGAAAATGTGTTAGTGTTACAAAATGTGTATGTTATGTGAACCGGCCCTGGACAGGCTACGCAGGTGATTCACGGATATATAACCACGTGGTATTCACATGGTTTTACGTAAGTTATATTCACAAAAAAATATTCAGCTAGTAGGGTATCTGTATTTTAGTGCTTCACACAGTATTTTTTATTTTTCATCTACGTGGGACAGATATTTTAGTTTTCCAATCCAATTAGAATCAGATCTCAAAAACGCTCCCCATGTTTTATTTGTCGCTATATTGAGATCTAAGGCAATCACTCTACTAATACTGTTCAATTAGGTCAAGCGTACTGGGGTTCATGAAAGGTCACAGTTTTAGTTGTCCAATAAAAACACAGATAACACGGGGCTAATTCAGCGAAATAAAGCAGAAGTTGTCTGATTTTCTTCTGTGTTAATGTTGTAGGTCGCATGGGAGCGGAGAAAATGCAATTCCACTCAAAGTTTATTATTTGAATGGTGTTTATTGATTGTGTGTGCATGTATCTGTTGGTTATGTAAAATACACAGTTGGAAAACTTCGATTTGTTAGCGGAAATCTTCGGCTTTTACAAACCAGAAATGAGAAGCAGCTCTGTGATTGGTCAATTTAGGAAACCAATCGACATTATAGGGGGAGTGATTGCATTAGATCGCAATATAGCGAAAAACAAAACACGGGGAGCTTTTTTTGAGATTTGATTTTAATTAGATTGGTTAGTTTTCAACCGACGTGAAGATCTTTCCACCTGGATCAAAATTTTTCTCCTAGGTAGAAATTCTATTTCCATCTACATGTACCTGGAAACTAAATTTAGTTTCAACACAATTTAATGTCCGTCATATTATGGGACACTGTAAAATTGGTAAAAAAAAATGAGCACAGATTACAGCTTTTTCCTTGGTGTTCAGTATTTCAATTAGAGCGTCAGGACTGTTTTGACTTGGTCACAGCTCCTAGAGAATACAACATGAATGTCATTTGATCTTCGATGAAACTAGAAAGGTACGAGGTGAGTAAGATGGTGAGAAGGATAGTATCCAACCCTTACAGTACCAACAATTCCTATTGCAAAATAATATTTACAAAATATATAGTCATTATACAATACCTATATTTTGATGTATTGCAAGCAACTTCGTCTTTTTTCATATTACTAAAGGACATAAAATTATTTTCACAAAACGAGCGCAAAGAATCAGACTCTTTTCTCCTGTAAACATCTGCCTACACAAAGTACGAGTCTACCTCTGCAAATTTGACAACTTCCGTAACGTGCCGGCACCACAAACAAAGAAATCAAATCGGACATTTTAGCGACTTTCCACAGAAAATGAGGTATTTATGTTCGAATATTTAACAGAAGCTATTGTTTATTTTCTTTCTAAAGGATTTCGTGCTGTTATTATCATCACTTTTGGTCGCTACAGTGTATAACAATTACGATAAATGGACCCCCAATAGTGCCAATGTGTTGATCTGATCACAAAATGTGCAAAATAAAATTCGAATTAAGTTGATTAGGTTACGAGGTGAAATGAGTTAATTTAACTGTATCAATTTATTCTTTTTTAACCTTGATAACACTGAACTGGATCTGAATTCTGATGCTAGATTTAAACACTTCTTAATAACTGTTAACATCTCACCTTCTCCATTTTCTTGCTGCCGTTTAAATGGCAGGTATCAACATTACAACAGTTAACCCTCACTCTGGGGAAGGAATTCAGTCCGGTCTTAAAATAAATCCTACAAGGCAACTCTTGGTCTCAAAATCCTCTCGACAGAGTTTCTGCCTTAATTGGGGAACTGACAGCATTTAAGACAAATGAAAAAATAAATATACATATATATCAGTATATATAATGCCTGATAAAGTAGTTTTAAATGTGCGCTGTAGCCGACGTGTATGTTAAGAATGTATTTAAATATTTCTTGATTTCTTGAAATTATTGTTTAATCTTAGAAACATGAGGGGTCCTCGAGGCAGGAGATCTATGGACGGAGGTCATATGAGGTCAATGCAGTTTAAACCTGGCCATATGTAAGTTAATCTTGATAAGTCATTCCAAATTCCAAAATGGTTGGCAACTCAAGGGTTGTATTTTACTTATTCCTCTGGTAGATCAGCATTTTTTTTCCAGATGCTTCTCACAAAAACAGTTTACATTAAAATCTCTATCAAAGGTGTCATCACTTTTATAATGGACATTAGCAGGCGTAGATGTCCATAATTTTTCGCTGAGGGTTGGAAGGGAGCTTCCTGTTTCCCTGGTGCTTTCAAAGTTAAGGTAATATGAAGCTGATATGTTTGTGATGTCTTTGTATTCTGTCCTGTCTTTGGTGCCAGTGATGTCGAGGATGGTTTTCTCCACCCATTGGTCTGACACGACATTATGTGAGTGAAATAACCTTAAATATGGCTTTAAACTCCAATCAAACAAACCATAATGTTTCCTCAGGTAGTTGGAGTGAGCTTACTGTTGCCCTTAGAGTTAAGGGACAGGATAAAGATCATCTGTTTGTGATCAGGGCCTGATTTACCTACTTATAGAAATGTTGGTATGTTTCAGTATCCAATATATCCTGTGGGCCCCCAGATACCTGTGGGCTCTAGGTCAATGGCCTACTATGCCTATTGGTAAAACTGACCCAGTTTGTGATGCCGTAGTATAGGATCTTTACAAGGTGGTTATTATGATACGTTTTTCATACAAAAATAATTGTTCTCTGCAACTAATACCCAGACAGGCCTAGGTGACCCTTTTCAATATACTGCTTATGGGTTTGAGGCAACCGTTCGACCGTAAAGTTATAAAAGGGAAGTTTTCTAAATCATAGGGGGTTTCTACTCGGTTTCTTTTTCTGTTTTCCACTAGATGCCAGCAATGCAATTCAAAGTTGTCCTATAATTGAAAAGAACATTGAGTATAAAATTAAGCCAAGATAATATAAAACTTACAGAAAAATATTTGTGAACTGGAGAATTTTGTTAATTATTTTTTTGCAGCAACTTTTGTCTACCTATGTTTTGAATATTTTGTGTGTCATGGTGTTTCTACATATTCATTATTTTGCTGAAACTAAAATGATTATTTTACAACACTTGTTTTTTTTTCTCCACAGGTTCAGGACATTTATCCCACACATCCCATTCGATTTAACTCAGGTAAATATTTAGGTTTTTAAACTTTAAAAAATACAGGGATTTCTTGCAATATTAGCCAATATGACCTCCCAAGATCAGATGTTTCCATGTGATTAAAAGAGTTTATTAAGAGCTTGTGTATTGCTTAAAATAAAATTATTTGCATAATAAATGAAATGGCGACATGTAAGTAACTTTCCTGAAAATACCTTTGATAAAGGCATTTAATACTAATTTTATAGTTCATGGGCCCGTTCCACAAAACGATCTTAGTATATCTTAATTGTCATGACAACCAGTACTGAAGCCATTGTGTCGTCACGGCAATTAAGGTCAACTTAGAATTAGATCGTTTTGTGTAACTACATGAATAGTCAGAACCCTATCAGAGTTTTCTGACATTTAGCATTGTAAAGAGGGAGCTTCTCATTTCCCTGATACTCTCAGAGTTAAGGCGCAACACAAATGGTCTGTTGTTGCGTCAGTGGTTTTTGCGTTTTACGTTGTTCTGCTTTGTCTTTGTTTGTTAGTGGCCCCTTGGTGTTGTTATTCTCGTTGGGCTGGCACAGTGTTACTAGTGTTTCATGAGTGAAATAACCTTAAGTACTTGTACGACCTTTGACCTATCATAGTTTAGGAAAAATGGAAAAGCAGGTAGTGAAACTGTATGCAATATTTAAATATATAATAAAACCTGTTGTTGTTGTTAAGTTTGTTGTATTTTTATTTACAGTGTGAGGCCATCCTTCAACTAAAATCAAACAAACAGACGAGGAAATGAAAAATGAAAAATGAAAAAGCAAGCTGTCTATGCTATATTCAAATCTATAATCAAACATGTTGTTGTTGTTAAGTTTGTTGTACTTGTGTTTACAGTGTGAGGCGACTTTCCCCAGAGCTAAAGTGGCACCTGATGAGAAACCTTTCACTGATGTAAGTTTACTTGAAATTGAGGATTCGGCTTCCTGAGTAGCATTTAAATTGAACAGAATTGTATGATGAATGGAGCATCTAAGAGCCACAGGGGCTTAGCCAGAAATCAAAAGTATGATGTCCAAAATGGTCATTTTGTTTCACATTTCAAATAACTGGGTGATCAATTTTGACAGTTTTCCTATCTCCTGCATGTTAAAGTTGTGTCCAAATGAGGCAATTGTTCACTTCAGGGTGTCCATTTGGACAGGTGGACGGGTGTCTGCCTAAGCCCTTGAAGAGTCAGTAACATGTGCGCATACCTATCCCACTTCGATGTACTGTTCATGGGATCGAGTCTGTCTGTCTACCATCAGTTATATGAGTGAGTCACACGATGTGGCTCCGGCAATCGCGCGGATGGTTTTTACGAGGTTTTCCACCGTAATTAGGCCAGGAACAGTGTGAAGTTTACAATCTTGTCGTCATATAAGTGAAATAACCTTAAGTACGATGTTAAACTGCAATCAAATAAACAAACCAAATCAAAGTTTTTACCAGGTTTTGTAACGTTTTTTTCACAGTATTGAAGCAAAGAAGGATGAAAAGTGGACAACCTGTTGTCATATAAGTGGAATACCTTTATGTAAGATGTTAAAATCAAATTACCAATTTTATTTCCGTAGGCGTTATTGAAGAGGAATACAGATTTGACACCAAGCCCACAGGACCAGGCAGCAGTCCAGGCCCTTGTTACCAAGATACAGTCAGTGTTGGATAACCTCATTATAACACCAGGGAGTTTTGAGGCAGCTGTAAGTAAAAACTTATTTTATTGCGATTAAAAAATGTAGGAAGGGGGGTGGAGGAGGGGGGGGGGGGGATTATTCTGATAGGAAGTGCATTGTCCTGTTCCAGTGTACCATGTACATTACGGGTCTTCTTTTGACTGACAGCTGCCGTAGTTCAGTGGTTAGCCTAATAATATTAATATTCTGTGCTATGCTGTAACACAAAAATACACAAAGTGGTGAGAAAATACTCTGTAAAATTTATTTTACTCAAAAATTTCATCAAGGGTAGGCCGTGGTTTAGTGGTTAGCATGTCTGCCTGCTGATCTTCCTTTGATGTACGGCTCAGAGGTTCAAATCCATCAGTCTGCATAAGGTATATAAGAGAGTCACAGTAGGAGAACATTAGTTGGAGGGGGCTCCTCATTGCCCTGGGGCAGGTTGCTTGAAGCACTATTAACTTTAATCCTCTATTAGATGATGTCACACCACATCTCTAATCCACTATTATTGATTTAAGCTGGTGTTAGTGACTAATAGTCTTTCGAGCAACTGGCCCCTGGTTTTTTCAAAGCTAAGGGCAACTGGTGCAGGTCTTTTATCCCATCTTTGTTTTGCACCGTGTGATTGCCCTGCCTTGATTTTGTTTGGGACCGGTGTAGTCCAGAGATAAAAAGTGAAATACTTCCAAGTGCAGTATGAAGCACCACTCAGCATTGTTGTCAGTTACAATGAGGATGGTTTCCTTCATATCAATCAGTCTGGCTAAGGGTAATATGTTTGAAGAGTAGCAATGCTGTCTTTACTTAGCACTGGAGGAGCCCTCTGGCTAAGGGTAATATGTTTGAAGAGTAGCAATGCTGTCTTTACTTAGCACTGGAGGAAAATTAAATTTCCAACATTATGGAAATGCTTCACATCTTGGTTGTGCTATTGTCAATTAGTGTTGGTCTGTTGGAGTACACTGCCATCATATATGTAAAATACCCTTAAGCACGGCGTAAGACACCCAACAATCAGTCAATCAACCAATCAATCTGAAATACCCTTAAGCACGGCGTAAAACACCGATCAATCAGTCAACCAATCAATCAATCAATCATTAATCAATCAATCAATCAGTCAGTCAGTCAGTCAGTCAGGTAATACAAAACTATAGTTATGATGATTTTTATGTTTTTAACAGCAACTTGAGGAAGTCCGTCAAGTAGGATCTTACAAGAAGGGTACGATGATGGCCGGACAAAATGTGGCTGATATAGTGGTCATGCTTAGGACCTTGCCCACCAGTAAGTTCATGACCTGATTTCAATAGTTATCCCCCCCTCTCCCCTCCCTCCCTCCCACAAATACACACACACATACAAATAACAACGAAAAGAAGAATTTAGTTTCTTAAATCCTTAATTCACTGATTTTACATGTCAAATTTATATTAAAAAAAACAGCATGTTAGGTTTGACATTTTCCCGAATTTTTATTGAATTTCATTGAAACTGAGTCTCATATGACATTTTCCCTATCTTTCCTGTCTTAAATTTGATTGAAACAGGTTGTCTTGTTTGACAGTTTCTCTAATTTTCTTATGTTGACTATCATTGAAACAGGGTGTCTCGTTTGACATTTTCATCATCTTTCCTATGTTAAATATATTTTCAACTAATTACTTATAAATATTCTTAAAAATCTTAATCTCCAAAATTATTTGAACTAGAATGTGTTTTAATTGAGAAAGTTACAATGTTTAACAATGTTTAATTTTTATTTGGCAGAAGAGGCCGTGTCTGCTTTGGGGCTGAAAGTATGTGAAGACCTGAAAACGAATGACCCTACAGATGGTGAGGGACGCAATTTAAAAATAGACACAATCACTTTCTATCTTCCAAGTCAATTGAGAGTGGTCAGCTCACCGCTATACACCTTCTGATTGGCTAGAGCGCTAATAGACCGTACAACATGGAACTTTTTTGCACTTGTGTCACAGCAAAGAATACTTTCAGCTGCCAAACTTTGTAATTAAACAGAGAAAAAAATCCCGAAAATTTTTATTTGAAAGAGAAGATTACGGTCTTTTCATTGGTGTTTATCGATTACTTAAACTGGCTATCGCTTTAAAGTGACGATGTAAGATGATTTAAAGGACTGGGAGATTGCTAGATTGTTCTGTGGGTCATGTGTCTTTAATTTGTTTTAATACCACCATATTTTTGGCATTTTCAGTTCTTAGTATGTTGACGAATGAATCTGGATTTGAAATCAGCTCAGCTGATGCCACAGTTAAATGTTTGATCTCCACAATTCCGCCCAACATGAAGAAACTAGAGTCTGATCTTCACTGTAAGTAGCCGTCAACGTTTAACCTTGCCCTCCAGGTATTGGCAGTTTTGTCATCTTTACTTGGCAGTTTTGCTGTCTTTACTTGGCAGTTTTATGACTTTACTAGGCAGTTTTATGCCTTCACTTGGCAGTTTTATGCCTTTACTGGCCAGTTTTATGTGTTTACTTGGCAGTTTTGCTGTCTTACTTTGAAGTTTTGGTGTCTTTACAGTTTTACTGTTTACCAGGGACTGGAAAGGTTATAGTTTTCCTGCACAACAAAACACTTATCATTTTATTGTTGTGTTGTTTGTTTTTTTTCTGTTCGAAGTAGACAATTGGCACATAAGTGAAAGACTTTAAGGAGACCATTAGACGCTCAATCAAAATTAGATCATCTGGCTAAGGGCAGTTTGTATGGAGAGTAGCAATGCTGTCTTCACTAAGCACTGGAAGAAGAGCCTTCTGGCTAAGGGCAGTTTGTTTGGAGAGTAGCAATGCTGTCTTCACTAAGCACTGGAAGAAGCGCCTTCTGGCTAAGGGCAGTTTGTATGGAGAGTAGCAATACTGTCTTCACTAAGCACTGGAAGAAGAGGCTTCTGGTTAAGGGCAGTTTGTTTGAAGATTAGCAATACTGTCTTCACTAAGCACAGGAAGAAGAGCCTTCTGGTTAAGGGCAGTTTGTTTGGAGTGTAGCAATACTGTCTTCACTTAGCACTGGAAGAAGAGGCTTCTGGTTAAGGGCAGTTTGTTTGGAGATTAGCAATGCTGTCTTCACTTAGCACTGGAAGAAGAGCCTTCTGGCTAAGGGCAGTTTGTTTGGAGTGTAGCAATACTGTCTTCACTTAGCACTGGAAGAAGTGGCTTCTGGTTAAGGGTAGTTTGTTTGGAAATTAGCAATGCTGTCTTCACTTAGCACTGGAAGAAGAGCCTTCTGGCTAAGGGCAGTTTGTTTGGAGTGTAGCAATA
>JAQQZZ010013046.1:0-11471 GCA_030265115.1 Mopalia vespertina | reverse complement strand
GGGGGGGGATAGTTGAACAAGCATCTATAATATTCTGAAGGTGCCAGTTACATAGATGACATTGTTGATTAGGTATCAGTTTGTTTTTAACGAATAAGGGGGGGGGGGGGGTGAGGGGTGACCTATAGAACTGGTCCATGGCGGACACAAAATCTGTAGAACGGCCATATCCGGAAATCCTGGTTAGGTGCACGACTGGCTCTTCTCGCACTTTCTCGCGTTACTTGTCATGTACATGCAGTCAGCCAACGTGTTATCTTTAACGTCACGTGATGTTTTTCCTAGAATAAATGATAATAAAGCCAAAAGTTCACCTTATGGGAAATCTTCAACAGGTGCTTACATCCCCTCTGACGTCATACGCTTGTCGCCATTATGACATGCATTTTTTCAAATCATCGTAAAACATAGTCGGCTTTGTGTAGATAATTCGACACAGTTTCCATCTGTTTTTGTTTCCGAACATTATGCACTCGTAAATTAAAGTGGCAGTTCAAAACTTAAGTCATATGGAATTAGCTAGCTGCGTTTATGTAATTAAGTGTGAATATACGACGGTCACTAAGTTTCCAGCGAACCAAATACACCATGTTTGTGCATATTCATATGACCGAACGCAGTGATACCACAGCAACGAAAACTCTCGCGAGGTTTAGGCGATTAGAACGGTCCCATTAAGAACAACTGGAATTAATGTGTATGATTTTCTTCTTTCCAGGTGTGCTGGAGGCCGCTGACAGGTACGGGTTAGATGATCTCCGTCAGGCCTGCCACAGATTCGCTCTCAAATCTCTTACAGTCACCACCGCTTTCACTCTCCTCAGAACGGCAGAAGTCTATCCACGTTGTAAATGGACTCAACTCATCCTATCTGATGTAAGCAGCATTGTTTTATCCACTTTTAAAAGACAAATGCGTTTTCGTTCTTTTCAGGATGGATTTTAATGATTTAGAATTTATGATGGAATTCGTTTAATAATGGGCCTATTTATCTTCATACACCAACAAAAAATATCTTCGGTCTATACACAAACTAGATGTTATCTTCTCTCAAGTAGAATCTGAATAGGCCTTTGGAGATCCAATCAATTTAACATCAAATCTAAAAGCTTTCCGTGTTTTGTTTGTCGCAATTTTGATCGGACGCAAAGACCCGCAAAACGGTTTTCAAGAAGGTCAAGATTGCTGAGGTTCTTGAAATGTCAGCCTCTTAAATGTAGCTGCATGGTAAAACCCCAGCTAAGATGTATGGTGTTGTGGTAAACGCCGAATCCAGCTTAAATAAGCTAGACTTGCATAAATCATATATTTTGTTTCAAGTTATGATGTTTCACCAAAATATATGCTATATAAGCTGAGTACCTGGACCGTAGCTAGACAAACCAAGTTGAAAATGGTAAGAACAAGGGGTTTGTAGACTCCGTCTCGCCAGCGTAAATTTTCGGCATATACAAACCATTTCTTGGAAGCGACACTGCGATGGCTCAATTTTGCCTTCCAATCCACACCGTTCGGTATGCGTTTGCGTCAGATCATAATTGCGAGTAACAAAACACGGGAAGCTGATATGATCTGAGTTTAACCTGATTGATGAAGGCCTTTATATACTATTTAGTAGTACATGCCTTTCACTTCATAACTATTTTTACAACATATTAACGAGAATTAACATATTGTCCTATTTTGTTTAAAAAGGTGTTGGATTTCATTGCTGTCAATGCTAAGGAGTTTATTCAGAGGAACGACTTCACGACTCTCTCGTTGACATCTGCTGCCCTTGTCATGGCCAATACTACCCTCAAAGCCACAGATGAGCAGAAATGGGACACCGTCTATCAGTGGCTCAAAACAAACTCGAATGGCAAAGGTATCAAATTAATGCAAGACGCAGTACAAAAACTTGTGGTTAATATCGAACTGAAAAATATCCCAATCAAAAAACTGTTGAAGGAAGTAAAACCACTGGGAATCATCTCCAATGATGTCATCAAAGAACTCATCGCTCATTGGTCCTTCTCGAATATTACGCTACTTCACGAGGCCGAAAGTTCACCCAATGAGAGACAGCCTTCTATGCGACCAGGGGCAATGTTTGTTGAGAATCACTACGAACCAATCGACGAAAATTACACAAACAAATATAACTCTGAAGCAGATGATTATTCACTTGTATATTCCCGCTCGAGACTCATGTCTGACGGAAGTGGCTTTATCCTCAATGCAGACTCCTCTATGTTAATTTAAATGGTAAACAAGTGGGCTTTTATACTTCTAAATTATTTTAAATATTTATTTCATGGATATGACATTTGATTTCGTTTTCCTAATAAGATTTAAGATTTAAGGATGGACAACCCGTTCGATGTCAAAATTGTTAATTTTTTTCATTTGTAAGAACATTCTTTTTTTTTGTCCTCCATTACATTACAGTAAGAAGTAATTTAATTTTAAGTTTGAAAAATGTGATTAATTTCTTTGCAAGTGTACAGCTGGATGGGGATTGCACGAGTTCTAGCACTTCATTTGTATGTCGAAGTTTAACTTTTCAGTTCTGTTTTCTCGAAAACCCTTTGAGAATTACACCTGTGAACTTCGCCCTGCTTATTAGTGACGTACCAATCTAGTAAATGGTATCTCAATTGTTTGTTTTTTCCTAATTCTCTCTTTATAACAAATTTTCTTAAATTAATTATGAAAATTAGACTGTCTCCGTTAAAAGATAAATAGTAAAAAAAAGTAAAGCCGATTAAAAAAAGGGGGATGGCGTTTACTAGATTATTATGTCACTAATAAACTTTCCGAATTTCACTAGTGTAGCTCAAAAGCTTTCGAGAAAACAGAGTTGAAAAATTTAATTTCGAAGAGAAATGAAGTGCTAGAAATCGGGCAAAAACCACTTGCAAAGAACTGAATCAAAATGATCAAACTTTAAATAAAGTTTTTTCACTAAATCGGGGACAGAAAGAAGAATTTTCACACAAAGAAATAGGAAAAAAATTGACAATTTTGACCATCGAAGGGGCTGTCCATATTTAAGTGATCTGAAGACAAATTCTACCGAGTAGAACATATCCAATTTTAAGTTATAGTCTATATCATTTGAAATCTCTCTAATTGTATAAAATATTATGTAAATAAACTTTCGTTTGTGAACTTATTTATATCTTTAAGGACCGCAGATGTTCTTGCAACTATATAGTACTTATTTTGTTCATTTTCTAAAGTGTTCAAATACGATGTAATAAATATTTTGAAATCGCTTTTATTTAATAAAAATATTTATATAATTAAAGTTGGATTGTTAGCTGCTGATTCACATTTAATATTAAGGACCAAATTGGAAAAGGCGAATCTATAATATGTGTAAAACATGGCTTTGTATGGTCTGCGATCAATAGTGATCGCGTTTGTTTGTTTGATTGGAGTTTACATTTTGATCACCTATATGACGACGGTCGCATAGTGATCTCGTAATATGGCTGTTAACATTACGTCATTAGGCTCATTTATAACACAATCCCGGTGGAGACAAGCGAAAGTTTCTTTACAGCGGGTGGTTGGAGGGAGTTACATGTTGCCCTGGTGCTCTCAGAGCTAAAGGGGAACAGGAAACCGATCTGTTTGTGGTGTATGTATTGCGCCCTGTTATTGTCCTGAATTTGTCCCGCCTTGTCTTTGTTGCCAGTGGTGTCGAGGGTGATTTCCTTCACCCATTGGGCTTGCACGTCGTCATATAAGTGAAATACCCTTGAGTACGACATTAAACCCTAATCAAACAAACAAACAAACAATCTTTCTCCACAATAAAAATATAAAACAAGAAGTAACTGACAACATGCAGCATATCCCATCATGAAAATACCTCATTATTTAGTCCAAATATTGCCCAGCAGCCATTAAATGTTCTGCAAACTTTCCCGGATGTTTAATAGTTATGGTGTTTGAAAACCCCGGATTTATGCGACATAGGCCAGAAGTCATAACTCTCTCGCACGTGGTTGCCGTTCAAACAGGGTATGTCCACGTATTCGCAACTTATATTCACAGGAATACCTGTATTTTTAGTTATACATCTTTTCGTTTATTGTATAATTAAACTTTGACTCTATGTTATAAACTTATAGCCCAGTAATGAAAGGAAAGTATACTGCTATTGTATTTGTTGGACACAAACTGTAGATACTGGTAAGGGTTAATTAAAAGCGTCCTTGCCCTTTCATGTTGCTTTGCAACCGTTCCCCATCTGCAAAGTAGTCTACTTGGTAAACGGTCGCCATGTTTAATTCCATATAGGAAGTATGCTTGTGACAAACCATTGGTTTTGTCTGAATTCAACATAAACTGGATTGAATTTAAGATGATCCGGAATAGTATTCCAATCACGAATTGAACATGGTAAAGAAATGTGCGAATGATATTGTTCTTGTATCGTGAGTCTATTCAGGAAGCTTCAGTTTTACATTCATGTACATCGCTACCGGTTTTTTCACGATCTTTCTATGACGTCGTCTCGTTTCGCATAATTTACACCTCCAAATATAGCGTTTCGCCAAACTGCTATTTGGAGGATAACACTATTAAGGCTAACATCAGGCGGTCGCTGCATGGGGATAATCCCATTAAGACAGAACAATGGGTGAGAAAAAGTTCATGTAACCATCAGCAGTTTCAACTGAAATCCCGTAAAGTGCCAAGAATTTGAAGTTTGTTCATAGCAGATGCAATCATATAAATACTATAGCTATATATAGTCCAACGCGACGGCAGAATGTACCAGATTAATGAATTACGTTACAGAAAAGGACAACTGGAGCCAAGAAATGGGGAACCACCGCGAAACAGAAGTCGCCAGGACAAACAACAATCAAGAGGGATGGCATACCCGGATGAGAGCCACTACCGCCAAGGCGCACCCAAATCTTTTTGAGTTCATAGAGTTATTAAGAAGGAACAATCAGTGATGGAGGCCAGAATTGCCCAGGCAGAGAATATTGCGTCTTATTTGTTACATGTTGGTTAGGGATATGTCTGTCAGTTGGTTGGTAATTTAACCATTCAAATAAAAACAAATCTAAATCTAAACAGAAGACTTATTGTGAATTTACGTCCACCACCTACTAGTTGTGTTCTATTGTTCACGCTGTTAGTCCCTTCGAATAAACCTTTAGTCCGTCGTAATCCCTCTATTGTTTTTGGTTTTCACGCTGTCGCCAGACACGTTTCGCCTACAAGCCAAAATGCAAAAAACAAAAACAAATTAGGCGAAACGAGACAAAACCGTTTCTATTTGTGAACAAATATTTATCTGAAGACCGTTTGTCTGCCGTATCTTAAATAACATATTATAATATTTGCTTAAAAATTGATAGATAGCTACGTTAGGAATCTGCATGGCTAGTCAATAATGTTGCTAAATTATGCCCGTATCCAGAGCCAATCATATTGCCTGATTTTGACAATTTTAGCTGCGTTTGACCAATCGTTCCCTTTCTTTGACTGGGCAAACAAATCGGCTATATACTGATCTAAAGACTGTCACAAAATAGATTCTCTCACGGAAGGCGCTTCGTTGTCGTTGTGAGCTGTTCTAGCTTAATCCAATCCAGGTTCCAAAATGGTGAGTCTGAATCTCGTTTTGTTTAACCGAATGCTTAGCGTTTGTACATTCTGAATTTAACGTAATGCACGTTAACTAAACCAAGCTCAAAACGATGACCATATTGTGGTATCGTATACTGCCAAATCTAAGATTCAATCAATATTTGGTCTTTTATAATTTCCCCCTATCTGTGTTGTATTCACGAATCAAACACTTTGTACAGACATTACCTGTGTAAGGGATTCGTGATCGTTCTTTTATGTTCTGGTAAAACAAAATTGAAACCGTGATTCTTAATTTCAGCGTGAATGTCTCAGCGTGCATGTCGGGCAAGCCGGTGTCCAGATGGGAAATGGATGCTGGGAATTGTACTGTCTGGAGCATGCGATCCAGCCGGATGGTCAGATGCCCTCCGACAAGACCATTGGGGGTGGAGACGATTCCTTTAATACCTTCTTCAACGAAACTGGAGCTGGGAAACACGTACCGAGGGCTGTCTTTGTCGATTTAGAGCCGACAGTGGTTGGTAAGACGCCTGCAAAAGATTTATTTATGCACTAGCTAGAACACCCAAAAAATTATTTGCATAGTTCTTCAGCCGTTCCTGCCACGTGCACCCCTCCCACACACACACACGTATACACCAAGCGTGAATACAATTTAGGATTCGGCTTGCAGCTTAAAACATTATGCATCATGCTTTCAAATTTTAAGAATATTGGGCTGTAGCGTGTGGATATGTCGTCCATCGATCGGACATAGAAGGGGTCACTGGCCAAAACTCAGCTGCATCACTGGATGAGAATGCATCTCTACAATGTCTGAATATTTAGTAGACAGGAAAATCAATATTGTCTGCCACAGTCCAGAAAGCCTTTGTGGCAGTCCAAGCTCACTCTGTTCTCTCTGGCTAGTCATGTTTTGGCAATACTAGTTCTCATGAGTTTAGTGGGAACCAATTCTAGCATAAGGGTATTGGCAGATCAGTCCCAATCTTAAAGCGTTGAAACAGTCCTCCATCACATCTAGATCAATGTATCCTTCTATGCAGTCTATACTGCATTGACGATGCAGCCGATTCCGTTTACCGTTGCATCACGCTGTCACATTATTTTCAAGATTATGCCTTTTCTGACAGAATAATACTTCGACATCTAAGTCTATGTGGACCTAATGAGTACTCAGGCTTCATCTATCAGAGACTATCGTCTACTGATTATTTTCTTTTAGTCTTGAGGTTGGATTATTAACAAGATGCCATGGCGTCTTCTGATATCTTGTTGGGAAATGTAGGCCTACGAGTCATCCTTCAAAGGAAGTGGTTAGTCAGGCAGACTTGATCACATCATTATACATGCAAACATGCTCTGTTTTATTAAGATCAGTACAACCTCTAACTTACATCCTTTTTTTTTGTTGCACAAATGCATTAATAAGCAAAATCCATTTTAGTGATAACAAACACAATCTTTCTTCATTTTCTGTCCTGGCCCTCATTAATAATTTTAAAAAATTGAATTGAATTTGCTTGAATCCGTGTATAAAACAACACTGGACTTTACACTTAGTCTGTACACGTGTAATTATTTATTACGATGTATAAGGAATAACTAAAGATGTTATTAATGACAAGTTTTATTATATTTCCTGCAGTTGTTATCTATTATCTCCTGTGTTATGTTGAATATATCAGCTTCTAAATGCGGTTAAAAAAAGATATGTTAGGAATATGTGGGTTGCAGAAGATATATATTGTCTGGCTTAATTTAATTTTTGAAGTAGTTTAATGATTTCAATATTGTTTCAACCTTATAATGCAATGCGTCTTACAGATTGAAGTTTTGCTTGAGGCGCCTTCTCATGGTACGATTTGTAGTTTCGACTAAAGGGAATTCCCCTTGTTTGCGGTATTTCGATTGGTCGAAAAAAAAAGTACGAAACAGTGGACCAATCAAACTTCGGAAAATAAGGGAAATCCCCTGAAAATGATACTAGAAATAAAAAATAAAACATAAACAGGCGGTATGAAGCGTATATGTAACTTGGCTTGGTTTTTATAAACTTTTCTGAGAGATTAATTGTGATAAATGTATTTCTCTCCATGACTAATTTAATTTTACTGATTTTCAGATGAGGTACGTACAGGGATTTACCGCCAGCTCTACCACCCTGAGCAATTGATTACAGGTAAAGAAGATGCTGCCAACAACTACGCAAGGGGTCACTACACCATTGGGAAAGAAATCGTCGACTTGGTACTAGATCGAATCAGGAAATTAGCAGACCAATGTAGCGGGCTTCAAGGATTCCTAATCTTCCACAGTTTCGGTGGTGGTACCGGATCTGGGTTCACCTCCTTACTCATGGAAAGACTCAGTGTCGACTATGGTAAGAAGTCTAAGTTGGAATTTTCTATCTACCCTGCTCCTCAAGTATCCACTGCTGTTGTGGAGCCCTACAACTCAATTTTGACCACCCACACTACATTGGAGCACTCAGACTGCGCCTTTATGGTAGATAACGAGGCTATCTACGATATCTGTCGGCGGAATCTGGATATTGAGCGACCGTCATACACCAACCTGAATCGTCTGATTGGCCAGATCGTCAGCTCCATCACAGCCTCTCTGCGATTTGACGGCGCCCTGAACGTCGACTTAACGGAGTTCCAGACCAACCTGGTACCATATCCTCGAATCCATTTCCCACTGGCCACTTACGCTCCAGTCATCTCTGCCGAAAAAGCTTATCATGAGCAACTTTCTGTATCTGAAATCACCAACGCTTGTTTCGAACCCGCCAACCAGATGGTAAAATGTGACCCACGGAATGGCAAGTATATGGCCTGCTGTATGCTGTATCGAGGGGATGTTGTGCCAAAAGACGTAAACGTTGCCATAGCTACCATCAAGACAAAAAGAACCATCCAGTTTGTTGACTGGTGTCCCACTGGTTTCAAGGTCGGCATCAACTACCAGCCCCCAACTGTTGTCCCTGGTGGAGACTTGGCCAAGGTACAGCGCGCTGTCTGCATGTTGAGTAACACTACTGCCATTGCTGAGGCCTGGGCTCGTCTTGACCACAAGTTTGATCTGATGTACGCTAAGCGTGCCTTCGTCCACTGGTACGTTGGAGAGGGTATGGAGGAGGGTGAGTTCTCCGAGGCTCGTGAAGATCTGGCCGCCCTGGAGAAGGACTATGAGGAGGTCGGTGTTGATTCTACTGATGGCGGAGAGGAAGAAGAATTCTAATGTCTTTTCAATTAATACATTTATGCAGCTTAGAATTAATTTGTTGAGAACACATTAAAATATTTATGAATTAAGAATATCCCAAGGTAAAACCGAATTGAGAAACTTACTAAAGCGAAGGTGACTAGTACTATTGAAAGAAATGAGTAAGTACAGAATGAGTAAGGAAGTCTCAATTTATGAATCAATTACTATTAGAATTCCATTTTCAAATAATAACGCCGGTATCATAGAGTACGGCATTTAGCTTGACTACCAAACCAATATAAGTAGAAGAAAATTACGGAAGACTTATTTACAGAATAAGGTTGGCGAATGTGATAAAGGGAGATAAATATGTTACTCCTATAACTGGCAGTGACACCTATCAAGCGGCAGAGGTCGTGTTTTTCTTCACTCGGATGTGACGAGGCCTTATTAATCAATCGTTTGTAACATTGAATAATTTTTTATGTTTATGTCGTCGTCGTACTACTACCCAGAAAATGTAGGATGTGCAAACAAGAGAATCTCCAATCAATTAACACCTAATAATTCCTAATGTTATAGCTACAAATGAGTCAACCGTGGGTTTGTGGAAGATAAACACGACGCAAGATGCCATTAAGTCTTATGGTATCTCTGTCAATATAAGCTTTTTTCTTCCTTCAGTAATGTTAACAAAGAAGTCCCTTGGCTTAGGTCAGTTGTATAACTACTCACAGCCTTAATCTCGACTGAAATGGTCTGTCATTATCTTTGAGTCACAATCTCTGCGCAATAGAGAATGGTTTGATCTATTCCTAGAATGCAACACGTATGGCATTAACTAGCAATACAATAAGTATTGTCTAACATAACACATTAAATTGTTAGTCAATCGCATAGGTAGGCCTACCACTTCCAGCTGTATGAGTAACAGATTTATCTCCCTAAATAGTCGCCGATCAACCACCACTTAAGCTGTATGACAAGTAGTGAAAATACAGCTAGACTGAATCCGGATGTAACATATTGCGTTAATTAGGACATACTTGGATATTGTGGCTTCCTTTTAGTGACGTTTATATGTCTTAGATAATTATAATTAGACGAGGGGTCCATCAAGAGCTTGGAATCCATAAAACCTGTACTCCAGTTATGATTTAATGTTGTGGAATTAGCAATGCGATTTGTCTAATTTATTAGAGTTAAATCTTATGTTCTGTGGATGCAGTGTTCATTGTAAAACTCTGAATTGTCTTTCAATGTGTATATTTGTATCACCATGTCTTCCAAACTAGATTCAAATAAAGCCAATAGAGCCTCGCCCATACAGTATAAAAATTTGTTTATATATTAAAATGAAACTTCTGCCACTTCTCCTCGCATATTAAATTTAAGATAACAATAAAAATGGGACAGCCGATTTGGGCGTAGATGTAGTTATAGTACATACAGCTGTACTATCTCAATAAAAAATAGACGACTATCTTTGTTTTGTTCTTTTGTCCTTAAAAGCTTGTGTATCTTAGTATTTGCTCAAAGACGATTTACGACATCTTACCAATAGTATTTCACCCACTAATAAATGTTGTTTTAACAAGGATATTATTCAGGATTTTGCACTCAATGTCATTGGTTGACTTTGTTTACTTGAACTTCTGAAGTTAGTGACATGGGTCCGAGGTGTATTAACTATAAGAATCCTACTCCCTATTACCTTAAACCCACGGCATTGATGTATTTGACCCTCATTGCAATAAGGCATCATGCCGCTTCTTCATTCGACAATTTAATTTTCGGCAACAAACTGGGGATGTTTGGATAATCAAGAGTATGGTTAAAGAGGCTTTGTTCATTTATTCATAATTTGATTAGTGGCGGCGCCATTCCTAAAAAAAGAGGCTTTGTTAAAATCATGTTAGGCACTGGGTTTTTAGACAATAATAGACGAGATATATCTAAAAAGTGCGTCATGCGCCCTCTAGGCTTTTGCGCAATAAATATGCTACCAATAAAATATGTGTTCCCAATTTCTATAGCTCGTATGGACTGGTCTTTATTCATCTTTTGATTGGAACCAATAAGATCGCTGGAAAACATTTTCTCCTGAGCACGAATACACAATCCGTTGTAGATGACCTACCGTAGATGAACACACACACCGTTTAACATCTTCGTATGCAAAAGTCTTTTAAAGTTGAATGCATGGATGTGTTCCATTCACAAAAATTCCACCTGTCCCTCACCACCATCACACACACACACTAAAAAAACACACACGTACACACGTATCAAATCTGGCGAATCTGGCCACCCGAAATTTCCTAGATGATTCCTGAATAAAGACTAACGAGTTTCAACGTGTCGATAATGTAAGGCGAAATCTAATATAAATTCGAGATGTGAATGATAAAACATGTAAGCAAATAGTTAGCCATCAGTCGCCCCTTTTAATATGGAGTTCATGGAAATCAAGAGATGTTTGTTTACCTAAGTTGCATACCCCGATATATATCATAACTGGCCATAGAGAAACCGCACGTCAAGCGACTTACACTCTTGTGTGTTTTAGGTTAATAACTAGATGCAGAGTTCTGTATCTCTGATCGTCTATCATATCATGTAGCCGTAGAGATACAGAGTTTAAACGCTCATAA
>JAQQZZ010013035.1:0-11471 GCA_030265115.1 Mopalia vespertina | reverse complement strand
ATTGATTGATTGATTGATTGATTGATTGATTGATTGATTGATTGATTGATTGATTGATTGATTGATTGATTGATTCTTTATTCACTGACTTTTTCGCAAATTTCACAAAAATATTCAGAGGGAATAAACCCCAAAAGGGCTTGTTGTATCCCAAAAATTATAACAACTATAATAATACGTAGTATAGAATAAAGATTAACAATTAGTAATACATTTTAATAAAGATAGCATTTAATGCAGATAGCATTGTGTGTAGGCTTTGTGAAATGCATGTAAAAGACAAACGTTAGGCTAAATGCTACCACAGACGGCTAATTGGTCTGATATTGCGTCAAGAAGTATTTTTATAATCATATATTTATGGAGTAGATTCGGTTGACCGTTTACGTTCCCTTTCGTAACTGAAGCAGTAAACATTGTTCGTTTGTTTGACTTTGGACGTGTATTCAAATTAATGTTATTTTACGTATAGTCCGGGTAATTGGCGTAAACCAGGGAAGAAGCTTACCTACTTTTTATTTTCTCCTAAAAATCTGATTAAACATCTGATAAAGTTGGACAAGTAATTGAACTTAGTTAAGAGAATTATATACTAAAGCCAGCTGCATGTGAGGGTGGTTTGTGAGTGTAGGTCAAAGAATAGCACCTTCTTATTGCACGGGTCAAAATGTGTAAGACGACCACATTACTACCCCATGCTGCAATTCGAGGCAAAACGTGACAAAAATTTAATTGGACTATTGCGGAAACAAGAAGCCAATCAGAAAGCCGTTTACACATCAAAGTCGACAACAAACATGCGTGGCGCCACTGTCAATTAACGCGTCCGTTAAGGGGACTAAGGTCGTGCGTGTATATTACATGTACAGCCTACTTATCATCCTGTATTTAGACGTTTAGACTGCCTCTTTCTTATTTTAAGAAAGCTTCAATCTGATTGGGTATGGTAAAGAGAAGTCATCCGAAAGTAGCTGAACATTGTAAACTCTAGTTAACTCAGGTTTTTCAATCTAGTAATGCAAGGTAGGGAAGGAATAGAAGCTTAACGCGACCATCTTCGTTTCTGCCTTGCCTCGGGAAGATTATAGATAGTGGCATCTGTGAACTAAAAGACATCCTGAGACCGCCTTCGTTTAAGATTCTATATCACCTACGCTCCAATATGCAGCGGCTTTTACATATCTATATACGGACAGTCTAGAACAGAAAGTGTATATAATATAAACACCCGCTGTAGCCTATAATGAGCGTATATATCACCGTGCGACCTGTATATACTGATGACAAAGTTGTTTCCCCTCTTTCTTGTAGACACTTTCTGATTATTCGAGTTGTTGGGGTCTAAAGGCAAGTGTTTATTATTGTAGTTTTGTGCGGAGTTTTTTTTAATGTTTTTTGTTGTTGTTATTTTAATAAATTGCCTTTAAATGAAAACTTTTAAAATTTAATTTAATAGTTGCAATATGTCTTGCCTGTTGCAGCTATATGGTGGCGTGTACGTGTTGTTTTGGGGGAGATAGAGTCATTGTATGGAGTAAGGTTTCTGGTGATCCTCAAATGAAGTCCTGTATCAGAAAAGACGCGACCAAAGATCTCCAGTCAAAGTCAACTGTACATTTCAACCTGAACCTTTCTATAACAGAGTATTTACTCACGTCACAAGAAAAGGAAATGAAAACGGAAGCAATGTCTACGATTTTAATCAAATTAAAAAAGACAAAGGCTTTTAAGAAGGCACAGAAAGCTAGCGAAAAACTCCTGCGCGACAACTCAAAGAAAATATCGACAAAACGGGAAATGGCTAAAACCGACCAACACAAACAAGAGTCGGTAAAAGAAATTCTGTTGGTTAGAGACAGAGAGGATGTAGGCGATGAAGACGTGGCACATTCTTCAATGTATGTTGACTCAACGATAAAAAGATACCGACCAGGGATTTTGACCAGATTAGTTAAATCTTTGCAGAAAATTCAACAAATACTTAGACCATGCCGCTCCAAATGATATTTAGTCTATCGTCTTCTTTAGTTCATAGAATATTTTACCAAACGTTTAGAGCACTTTATTCTTGTTATACGGTTTGTTTTACTGTGCATAAAAATATTTTCACTGAATTAAAATTTTTATTTCTCAACCTACAAACTTGCTTCTTAATTTGTTTTTAAGTTTGGTTGGTTGATTGATTGATTGATTGATTGATTCATTGATTGATTGGTTGGTTGAGTGCTTTGATAAAGTTGTAAAGTTAATCTTCCTCCAGTGCTGAGTAAAACGGTATTGCTGAACTTCAAACAAACTGTCCTCAGCCAGAGGGCGATATGGTTTAAGAGCTTGAAATACGCTTCTAATTAACTGTCGTCGAAGTGTTTAACAACATAGCTTTCGTAAAAGGTACCGGTAACGTAAAAAACGAAATCGTTTTCACGGGTAAGCCTACTTAACCTATAGAAGATTAACTAAGGTGGTATAATCATAAATGTAAGCTTTAGTAAAGTTCTATAAAGCAAAAAGAATTCAAGCATATCCCTTTATTTGAACTGCAGAGACGTTGATTATTGTAGCGTAATATCTGTGGTAAATTTGTTTAAACACAATAATTGCTTAATAATTTGTAAATTCAAACGTCAAACGGTATGTTGTTACAGACTCGACGGATGTATTAGATTATTTGGCTCACACAAATATGTATTGTTATTTGTCTTTTATATTAAACTAATGTTTGCACAAATTAATGCGAAACTATTGCGATACACTATATTCTATCACCAAAAAATATATCGAGTGTTGATACATTAATTGCGATAGACTATTGTATCACTAAAAGACTATCGATCGTGAACTATTGTGGTAGCAATGTAAAAAAAATTCGATGTAAAAATTACGACGAAAACACTGGCATATTTATATATATATATTTTGAATAAATGTAGAGAGAAAAATTTACTTGCCTCCACCGGGATTCGAACCAGGGACATTTGGGTTACAGGCCCAACACCCTACCGAGCTACAGAGGCTCACGGCAAAGTCAGTCCCGAATTCTTACCCATTGAAGTCCAAAATATGGAGAGTAGCTCGGTATAAAACTTTTGGCTAGTGAAGATGAAAGGCAACGCTTTACCGCCTTACTTAATTTTTGTTTTTCAATAAGGGACTACCTCTCGATTTAGTTCATCTCGCACCACCAGTTAAAGTGTATATATATATTTTTTACGAATGCAGTCAGGACTATAGGCTTTTTAACACGGAATCGTCTTAATCAATAATAAAAAAAGGGTTTCGAACACCGCGTTTGTAACACCTGGGATATTTACGAGACTTTAAACCACTGTATAAAGTGTTCTCAGCCACAGTCACGACAGTCTCCTATATAGCACATAAAAGTCTAAATTTGTCATGATTTTTTCCGTGAAAAAAATAAATAAAACAACATAACCCCAAAATTAATTAAGATAATATACAGCCTTAAATTATTGAGTTTGTTGAGCTCCAATCGAGGTGTTAAGCTCCTGCTGATATCTGTATACAATCGCCCATATATCCTTGTAACGAATATTGTCATCTTTGATTCAGTGATGTAAATCAATAAAATCGTAACTCTGATTAACCATTTCGTATTGTAAATAAACCCCCATTTGATACTAGGCGTCTATAAATTATAAAATGTACGTATTCCAAACAATTCCAATATGACTCGAAGAGTCTTTCTTCGTGATATTGGGTAAAGGGAAGCAATTGGTGTTCTATCCATTTTTATCTGCCACTAGTTATCGCCCATTTTGTAGTTCTTCATTGACACCTATCATCTGACCGGTTTATATGGAGAAAAGAGGGAGGGTGGCTTTTCAATCTTGATTATAAAGGTTTTCGTCAGAATTCAAAATGATTCACAGCTTTTTCATTATCAACAACTCTGGGTAAGAACGGTTTGTGAAATAGCTAATTTTTATTTTGGAAAACCTTCATTTTGTTTCTGACAGTAAAGTGACAGATGTGCACGAAACAACAACAACGTTATAATCAGCGTAAATCCACTGACCAATAGCCTACAGTATTTAAACGGACAACTCTCTTATCGTTCTGCTTCTGAATTCGTTTTGGAGTTCCAAACTTGAATTGAGTAGACTTGCATGTTGAGTACAAAATTAATATCACATTGAATCAATTCTGTATCTTTTTATGGGTTAAATTAGCCTTGTTAAAATGACGATGAGGAATTCCCGTCACAGTCATGCGGTTGAACAAACCTTTACTCCTGTGGTATAAGCAGTGCACCAAGTTCCATGTAAGTAAGGTCATTCAAATAAAGCTAATTCCAATGACAAAATCACATTTATTCCTGCTTGCATTTTGCCGGGCCGTGTGGGAAACATGCATGTGTATAAATCCAGCAAGACGTAGTAATGGCGGATTTCGAATTGAGTGACCGTATGAAGTGGAGAAAAAGTGGCACATCTTGTTTAAGTGCCGAAAGAAGCTAACAATGTACCGTAGGTAGCGGGAATAAATGTGTTATTGGTATCAGCTTTATTTGAATCATCTTACTTGTATGGAACTTGGCATACTGCTCATTCCACAGTATTGCACATATCAAATGTGTCAGAAATTCAGTATATCAAATATTATCGGACAGGAAATAATTAAACACATAAAGGCAGGTAAGTGCAAAAGCTTGGAATTACACAGTTATGTGCACTATAAATGATCTCAATAAAGGCTACATGAGTAACATGACATGATAGATTAAAGGAGATGGGACTCTGCACCTGCACTGGTCAGGTTTTCTCGTCCACATGGACTTGTATCAATAAATTGATACGTAAAATTTTTTTTTAACATTTGTTGGTAGTAGAGTGATAAAGTTTTAGGTAAATAAAATTGCTACCCTTGTGATCGATATTTTCTTGGCACTTTAAAAGCTGTTTTATTTGGAAAGGCCATTCCTAATCAAAAGGTTGACGTCAATACATTATTTCTTACATATGACGAATACCTTGATCTACCAATGACAATGTTAGAATTTTTCGATGGTGTCTCTGTGGCAATGTTATCTGGAGAATGTCTTAAGAGTAGGCCTATCTGCTCCTGGGTCATATATTCATAAAGCTATTATTAATAAAGTATTTCTCAAAGTTAAGAAAGCAAATTTTTAAACATCATTTTAAATACATACATGTATACACCACTTTGTTTACCTTTGTATGATCCTTAATGAAAGATTATAAGAGGAATTTAAAAATGTCCGCTTAATAATTTCTTTTCATGATCAAATCTTAATGAAAGGCTGAAAGTATTTTTTAACTTTAAGAAATACTTAAGTAGCTTTATGAAAACAGGCCCTGGTTCACAATTCCCCCTCATCCCTAGGGCCTCATTGTGGGTTGGTAAGTCTGCCACCAGCAGAAGGTCATGTGTTTCAGGCCTCTCAACGAAAGGAGAGTTATCCCTCGCACTCGCCTTGTCCTCACCCAAGTTGATAATAAGGAGAGTGACATCTTACTTGCCTGCATGATTAAATTTCATTACCAATTTTAACTAGGTTAACATAAAAAAACTCTCCACAGCTCACCTAAATCTAAATGTAGGAGACTGGTGGATCACTCGCCTATATTTTACTCATCGAGAGCCTTGTGTTTTGAACCAGTTTTCCTCCCACAATAATGCAGGCCAATTGTCTGTAATTGGGATTAAATTCTGACAAAAACATAAAGCACACTTCCTGAGAAAACTTTCAACAAATGGTTTGGCTAAAGTCCTTTTCATAAATGTGGAATAAATTATGTGAATAAATGCTTATGTTGTTCGACACAATAAACTCTGAACTCTGTCAAACAGCATTTGATATATGTCATTTGCCGCTTAACAGAAAGTGATCTCAAAGTGTTCTCTCAGTGTCTATGGGATGTTTGTAACGAAAGGGGTACTGGCTCTTTCCGGTATGAATCAAATGTCAGGTAAAATGAGTAAAACTGGATTCTTCCGGTGTGAATGAAATGTGTTTTTACAGACCTGTGATAATGTAAAACTAAGTGTTTACATCCTTATATATTGCCATGCCCTTGTGTCCATACAAATAAATGTCATGTTAAGTTGCAGGGTGAAGTTTTGTTTCTTTTTCTCATTCAGCATCATAATGTATGGCATACACCCCGGTCAAACAAACAAACCCTATAAATATTTAAATTTGTTTGTTAATACGGTTAATCTTTATATTTTCCAGTGATGTGTTTATGGAGAAACATTGGAAGAGTGTCATCAATAAGTCCATATGTGACTATTTCTTTGAGGCTCAAGGAAAGGTAACCAATCAATATTTTCTGGAATAAATACTTGTACAACACTGGCTTAAACTGCCAGTTATAGACATGTTAACTGTTGGCATAATTATAGCTTCCTGTAGAACTGCGAATTCTGGTGGGTATTAACAGCATGGTTTCAGTTTGAGGTTTCTGTGGCTCACTTCATTGGTAAGGCATTAATTGATTGAAATTTGACACCCTGTTAGAGGGTATTTCACTTCAATGGGGCTGGTGTAGTCAGAGAACACATTCAAATTTGATGTTGGAAGACCTCGCAGTTTCAATTTTCCTACTCTGTTTATAACATAAGTGATATGTAAGCTTCAGTATCAACATTCCTTACACCAGTAGCTGGTGGTTGGAGGGAGCTCCCTGTTGCACTGAGGCAATATGAACTGGCATCTTTGTTTTATGTCTTGTAATTGTCCTTGCTGTCTTGTCTTTGCTACCAGTGGTATTGAATGGTGTCTTTCTTTACCAATTGTTTTGACATTTTGTCATGACTGAAATAATCGTCAGTGATGCATAAAATTCCAATCAAACAAACAAACCATATATGCCAGTTTGGTTTCTGAGTCTTGACTTAAAATCACACCTGACTTAAAACATTTCCTCTCGGTTTCCACTGTATGTAAACAAAGAACATTGTGAAATGGACAAGCTCTTGTCATATATATGAAATATCCTTGAGTACGATAAACCTCAATCTAATAAACAACAAATCAATGACTGTTTATCTTTCCCCTCTTTGTACAGGCTATATCTCCAGAGGATGTTCCACCAGTTATTTCCACCCCTCATCATTATCTCATCAACATCTACAGAAACCAGCTTTACTATGTGGCTGTAGTCACGACTGAAGGTATGATCAATTCAGTCATTTTATAATTGTTCAGTGATTTACAGTTATCAAACCAACACTTGAGAACAGGGGCAGTAAGGCAATCAATAATAGTTTATTTGTTTCCTGTAACACAAATGGGTGTATGTCTTTATATCAAATAATAAATAAATAAATAAAAATATGTAGTTAATGATTTGATCTATTGTGTGTTTAAGTCTGTATAATTTGACGTACATGTATCTATATATTATTAGATTTTAAATTTTACAAAAATTTCTTTTGTTTTTGTTTACAAATATATAATGTTTACTAACTTTTTTACTAAGTCTGTATAAACGTTTATATAGGGCCACATTGTTAAGTATAGAAACTGTCTAAATCATGAAGTCATTAATAAATTAAATTATCACCATAACTGTATTTATCTGTTTGTTTATCTATCCAATTTTCTGTGTCTTTTCAGTGCCACCTTTATTTGTGATTGAGTTTTTACATAGAGTTGTCGACACACTGGAGGATTATTTCAATGAAAGTACAGAAAGCTCGATCAAAGAGAACTATGTCATAGTCTATGAGGTGTGTAACCAGGGGTTTAGCCAGAAAGCAAAAGTATGGTGTACAAAATGGTCATGTTGCTTCACCTTTTAAGTAACTGGGTTTCTAATTTTTTTTACAGTTTCCCTATCTCTTGCATGTTAAACTTTCTTAAAACAGGGTGTCCAAATGAGGCAATTGTTCAATTCAGGGTGTCCAAAGCACAGGTGGACACCCCTCTGACCTTGTGTGTAATTGTGTATCACAGCTTAACCCATACAAGAATAAAGGATGTAATGTTTTTAAGGTCTGTTATATTTATGGGTAATAAGTCCCCACCATGACCACTGGTTGTAAATCGTCATGAGTTTAGAAATTTACTATAAATGAAATAGCAATTGTTTGGGTTAATTGTGAAAATGTCTTGTATTGATGCTCCTGCAAGGTAGCCTTACAGTACTGGGTTCAGGATAATTATAATCCAGAAGTTGCAGCCATGATACTCTCAGAACTAGGGGCATCACATAACTGATTTGTTTCGTCTTGTGATTGTCCTGTCTTGTCTCTCTTGGTTGCCAACTTGCCATGGGCATGTATTTTGTGTTCATTGATTATTGTTTTTTTTTGATGGTTTCAGTTATTAGATGAGATGTTGGACAATGGATTCCCACTGGCCGTGGAGTCAAACATCCTAAAGGAATTGATTAAACCTCCAAATCTTCTCAGAACAATAGCAGAGACTGTTACAGGGAAATCAACAAGGTATTTTTTACTGTTTCCTTTCAATCATATTTGTTGTTTTTTCCTTGTTGGTCTGTTTTGTTCTGTGAAGCCTGGTTTATGTCCTCTTTAGTTATGGTTTTGTTCTTTGAAGCCTGTGTTTTGTAGTGGAGCCTGGGTTTTGTCCCATAAAGCTTGGGTTTCGTCCTGTGAAGCCTGGGTTTTGTCTTGTAAATCCTGGGATTTGTCCTGTGAAACCTAGGTTTTGTCCTGTGAAGCCTGGGTTTTGTCCTGTGAAGCCTGGCATTTGTCATGTGAAGCCTGGGTTTTGTCTTATAAAGCCTGGGTTTTGTCTTATAAAGCCTGGGATTTGTCCTGTGAAACCTAGGTTTTGTCCTGTGAAACCTAGGTTTTTGTCCTGTGAAGCCTGGGTTTTGTAGTGTGAAACTTGGGTTTTGTCTTTTGAAGTTTGGGTTTTGTTCAATGAAACCTGGATTTTGTCCAGTGGAACCTGGGTTTGATTTTGAGCTGTGAAGCTTTGGTTTTGAGCTGTAAAGCTTTGGGTTTGAGCTGTGAGGCTTGGAGTTTTTGCTGTGAAGCTTGGGTTTTGTCCTGTGAAGCTTGTGTTGTGTCTTTTGAAACTAGGGTTTTGTCCTGTGAAACCTGGGTTTTGTCTTTTGAAGCCTGGATTTTGTTCCTTGAGTCCTGTTTTTTACCATTGAAGCCTTGCTTTTGTCCTGTGAAGCTTGTGTTTTGTCCTGTGAAACCTGGGTTTTGTCTTTTGAAGCTTGAGTTTTGTCCTTTGAAGCCTGGGTTTTGTCCTGTGAAGCCTGGGTTTTGTCCTGTGGAATGTGACTACAATGCATGATCAACTAAGCACTGTTCGATTCTAGGAATCCTGGTATTCAAATACTGATAGACTTTATTGCATTCTATATTGTCATGTCTGTATGATCGCAAGGCCTTTTTGAAACTTAAATGTCTTGTAAATTGTAAATTCTCCTCAGACTTGGTAATTAACAAAAGAAGTTACATATATGCCTTTAGAAAACAATGTCATTTATCAAGTACGTCAACATACAAACACAATTAAATTCTGATGTATATCTTGTGAAACAGTAATGATAAAATATACAAAAACCTAAAAGTCAATCATCTGCACCCATAATTAACAGTCTGTTCAAAATAAAGTCACACGACACTAGACCAGGATCCCATGGTTGAGCCGTGCTGAGAATGACTCATGTTTAAATATCATATTCATAATATGTCATCTACAATTGCTTTCTCTTTTTCCTTTCAAACAGCGTGAGTGGCAGTCTACCAACTGGTCAGCTTTCTAATGTACCATGGCGACGAACAGGTGTAAAATACGCAAACAACGAGGCATATTTTGATGTCATTGAAGAAATTGATGCTATTATTGATAAATCTGGATCTACCGTGTTTGGTGAAATACAGGGCTATGTGAGTATTTTCAAACAATTATTACATTCAGATATCCAATGATTGTATAAATGAATGGTTGCATTTAGCTCCTGTGACATTGGTTTTAACACCTGACAAGACTTTGATATTTCAGTGTCAGTCACTCAATTAATCAATCATTCGATCAATCTTTGATATTTCCTTTTCGGTGATGCAGACTTGCCTATCCAGTATATTCTGGAGTATTTTGTACACAGAATTTAATCAATTTATGTTGAATACCAATATGCTATTAAATTCACACAGAAATTAAAATGATATATACTTTATCACAAAAATACACATAATGGCAAGCAAATACTCCTGAAACTTTTTTGTTATGCATAGATTTCTTCTAGGCTAGCCAGGTTTGTTGATGGCAGCTTTCTGGTAGCCTACAGCTAAGGGATATTAAAACACAGATTTGTGGCATGCGTCAGATTGCACACTTTGTCTGATACTCTGATTGTCTTCTCTAGCTTTCCATTGGTCCTTGCATTTGATGTCAAAGGTGAATTACTTCACTCATTGTGCTGTCATACCATCCTATGAGAGAAATTACTGCTGTTACTTGAAACCTCCATCAAATTTCAAACAGACCTTAAACTTGACAGTAAAAACAAAATTGAGGAAATAAAATATTTCAAAAGAGAGAGCTATTTCAGAAAAATATAAATGCATTGCTCATCATTATTAGGGGTGGGAATGTATATACATTTGCAGGACATGACCGGTTAAACTTTAGATTGTCCTGTAAAGTTTGCCAGAATTTAACACTGTGTTGAGTGGTCTGCAGGATAAAACTAGAAAAGTGTCTGACAAAATATTTCAAACATTTCCACCCCTGCCATATATGTGTGTATCCGTTAAGTTGGATGTTCCTTTTTGCATTTAAAACTGTTAAAAAGATATACACTTGAGTGACCTTAAATATGTCTGTTTCAGATTGATTGCCTGATTAAACTCACAGGAATGCCTGATTTAACTCTGTCGTTCATGAATCCTCGTTTATTAGATGATGTCAGTTTCCACCCTTGTGTACGCTTTAAGAGATGGGAGGTATGTATATACTGATTATACTCACAGGAATGCCTGATTTAACTCTGTCGTTCATGAATCCTCGTTTATTAGATGATGTCAGATTGTGTACTCTTTAAGAGATAGGAGGTATGTATACACAGTGGTCATAGCTTGTAGGGCCATTCCTTTGATCATGCGACCATCAAGTATATTAGTGAGTCACACCGTGTGGCTCCGGCAATCGCTGGGGGTGGTTTAAAGGTTTTGTCTCAGGTTTTCCACTATATTTAAGAAGAGTGTGAAATAGACAATAAGTCATCATATAAGTGAAATACCCTCGTGTTTGTTGTTAAACCCCTCTGAAGCAAATAAACCTGATCAGATACAGTATTGGTTTTGTTTGTTTTATTGGGGTTTAATGTCGTACTCAAGGGTATTTCACTTATATGACGGACGACGTGCCAGCCGAATGGGTGAAGGAAACCACCTCAGACACCACTGGCAGCAATCAAAGACAAAAACAGGACGCAATAGACACCACAAACAGATCGGCTTCCTGTTCCCCTTTAGCTCTGAGAGCACCAGGGCAA
>JAQQZZ010013024.1:0-11471 GCA_030265115.1 Mopalia vespertina | reverse complement strand
CCTCTTACGATCGACCGAGGAAGCCGAGGGAATATTCTGCAGGGCCATGGCCCACCCGCTCCCTCACGGGGCGAAATCACCATTGACACCACTGGGGAGAAATAAAGAAAACACAGGACAATCCCAATCAGAAGACGCAATACAAAGACATAAGAAAACAGATCTGCTTCATGCTGCCCCTTATAGCAGGGAGAACATCAGGGATACATGAAGCTCGTCCTAACCATCGGGTAAAGATGGAAGAAAACAGCACTAAATCATGTAACCCTGTGAGCTTTTTGTACAACAAACCCTTCAAGGAAGGTAATTTACAATTGTTCGGGCTAGAAGTCAGAATTTGTACTCTGGTGGGTGAATTAAACCACCCCAACAGGACTGGCAAAACACATAAACTCAATCAATGACTGATTGGTGTTTTGTACCGTGCTCAAGGGTATTTCCCTCATATGGTGTCTGTGTATTAAAACAATATCTCACACTGGCACAACCATGAAATGTCAAGTGTTTGGAAAGTTGACCTTCCTCCAGTGCTAAGTAAAGACAGCATTGTTGACATCATTAGCAAGATTGTTTGTTTGATTGGGCTTTTATGCCATACTTAAGGTTATTTCACTCATATGCTGGCATGCCAGCCCAATGGGTGAAGAAAACCCCCATGGACACCACTGGCAACAAACAAAAACAGGACAATCACAGGCGGAAACACAACACAAACAGATCGGCTTCACGTTGTCGGTTAGCTCTGACAGCACCTGAGCAACGGAAAGCTCACTCCCAACTTACTACTAATTTGCAAGAAACAGTGGTTTTTTGGTTTGTTTGTATGACAGAGCACCAATTGAATGGATGAAGGATACCTTTCCTGATAACACATTCCTAAAGGCAAGACAAGACTATCACAAGAGGCAAACACAAACTTCATCAGAATGAAAACTTGAATAGTATCTCCTGATTTTAAGGTAGTGTTTACATGCGTTGATTGATTGATTGATTTGTGTTTTAGAGCGTATTCCAAAAATATGTGACACTAGCACAACCAAGATGTGAAGCGTTTCCATAATGTTGGAGAGTTAATTTTCCTAGAGTGCAAAGTAAAGACAGCATTGCTACTCTCCAAAACAAACTCAGAAATATCTATAACATTATGTTGATCCAAAGGATAAAATACATGATAATTTGCTAATAAGCAAGATTAGATCAGTACTTAGCAGGCTTGAGGCTCAATAGCAGAAGCGGGAACCAATGGGCACTGCGATCAAGTCAGTCTTACAGGATGGGATTTGTTGATATGACTAGTGGCGTTCAACTGAAGGAAACCAAACATTCTATTTGATTCAAGTAGGGTTGGTTTCGGTCAAATCTCACATATCATATCAACAGATATCATAATAAGAACATGGCTTTCTTAGAAGGCATGAGAGGGTTTGAGCTCTACGTCTAGAATCTGGGTCTGGCTTGATTTAGAAGACAGGAAGTCTCTGTAAGATGTTCTGGACTTTACATTGGATGTAATGTAAGACAGAAAAAGAGAAGTACAGTGAGGAAGTATGCAGAAAGATTTCGAATTCTAAAAGCAGACATACATTTAGGACACGAGGACAGCTACAATGTATAAAGATATCCCCAAAACACACTTTTTAGTTTAGCTTATAACGCTCAGAGGCTTTGATAGCATGTGACAAGAGGGAGGGGGGCACCAATTTACCAAAATGTAAAGGGTAAGACAGATTGACAGAACATGAAAGGAAGAGTTAAGGATACTAAATGATAAGAGGAAGACAGATGGCCAGAATATGAAAGAATGATTCTCCAGGGATATTAAATATATGATCTATAAAAATATATGAAATTTATCAAGTGCATACTGTTTCTGATGTATATAAAATCATAAACATATATATTTATGCATGTCAAGTTATTGACAATATAAGAGACAAAATATTGACAAAAATAAACTGGAATCCTGTTAGATTCCAGAGAGAATCCAGCCTCTCCAGAACAAACATTGTATAAACTTTTAATAAATTCAAATGTGTCAAAAACCTAATTAAGAAAGATTAAGGGGTTGGCAAAAAGGACCTGAAAAAGTCCAATTATAATTTGATAATAATTGGCTGGAAATCTATATAAAGCGCTGAGCCGGACTTAAAGCCTCATAAGGACTAGGGTAAACCGGAACACTCGATGATATTTCAACACTCGAATCACTGGACATTACTTAAGTCTTCTATGCAGCTGCTAATCATATCTTTCATGTTAATGAAAGTTCATGAATTTGTTGCGTCAAAACTCAGCACATAAAACTTCACAGCAGGATGATGCGGTTGTCGTTCTTCAATTTCTTCTACTGCAGACTTGCTAGAGTTGCTTTTTTCTAAGAATCTTCTCATGCAGGTTACTATGACAACATATAAACACAGGCACAAATTGCATGCAATACAACGTGGACATGGTCAATCACTTTCATATCAAACTTACATTCCAAATATTGGGTTATATTCATACCTTCTCTAATAATGCAAAAATAAAATAATTTAAATATTAAACAAGATGTGCAATAAGGTACTTAAGGGTGATCATTTTGTTAGAGTCTCAACTGATCTGCTGGTAAACCAGCACCACGCCAAACGGGTTAACGTTAATATTGTTTCATTTTCAGGCTCTGATTGATTTTGATTTTAACGCGGTTGTCACGCGTGTTTCACTTACAGTGTAGTTACACAAACATGAGGCATACTTCGTTGGGAAATCAATCTTCCTCCAGTGCAAAGGAAAGACAGCAGGACTGTCCTCCAAATAAAAAAATTCAAAGCCAGAAGGCTTCAAGTTTTGAAAGAACCAGTCAGACCTGCCTACCCTTAAGAAATTTATGTGCAAAAACATTACTTTTTAGGAGTATTACTATTCTTACCATTATGTGTATTTTGGTAGTACCGGTATATGTACTACAATTGTAGGTGTTAAACAAATTTATTTTATCTGCTAGACTAGAAAATTAGAAATGAGCCATCTTGAGCTGTTTGAGTGTGATTTCAGGACATTCCACTTTTAAAATTGTCTCTAATGATTTGTTTGATAGATTTATACTGTTTATCGGCATACTTAAGGGCATTTCACTCTCTTCACGGAAGTGTAATCTAACAGTGAATAGCCACACTAACACAACCGTTAAATGTCAAGTGTTCTTTCTTTGGAAACTGTTCTTCCAGTATCAGGTGAAGACCGGAGGCTCAAAAATGATAAGTCGCTAACACCAGATTAAATCGCTAATAGCAGTAGATCGAAAGACGATTAGTTGCTAACACCAGATTAAATCCCTATCCATGGTTTAGTTTGTTTGATTGGGTTTAACATCGTACTCAATGGTATTTCACTTATATGATGCAGATTGTCCACCTCAGGCTGCACTTGCCTTATTACGGTGGAAAACCATGAAGAAACCTTGTAAAAACCAGCCCCGTGATTGCCGGAACCACAACGTGTGACTCGCTCATATACCTGATGGTCGACAGGCAGTCTTGATCCAGTGATTGGTACATCGAAAATGATCGAAGCAGGATTAGTAAGCGCACACGCTACCACTAAGCCACGGCTGCAGGCTCAATGGTTTAGAGATAGACCTTCAACATCGCATGAGGTCATCTGATATCAGATTAAATATTATAATGCTTTGCACAACCGACCTCAGGCACTTGTGACCAGATTGTTTGGTGTCTAACACTGGCTTATATGGTTTTCTTAATAAAAAAATATATTCTATCCCTTAGCTCAAAGTAGCCTTTCTGTGTCTATCCATGCAAATAAATTAGATCTGATAATCAAAATATACGCATCCAATGAAAACATTTGATGCTTGTGTAATTTTCACAAAAACTTTAAGTTGGTGCTGAATTTGCACATTTACAAGAAATATTTAAATAAAATTTGTAGTCCTGGCAAAGACATATACCATTCAACCATGCCACAGAAGAGGGGTGTAATTTGTTTAATACCAACGCCACTCAAGAATCTGATGTTATTACAAAAAAAATTGCTTTACCAAGTGATTGACCATTTCCATTCAAGGGAGGTAATAACAAATGATCTGACACATCCGGATTAGCTCCCTTTGTATTATATGTATCCCAGGGCACATAGACCAATAGCTACTTACAATGTAAGTATTTCTCTTCAAGTTAAAAATATTCCAGCCTTTTATATTCCATTTAAACAAATATTAATACGAAATTATCAGGTTTTCTTTCTAAACAATAATTCACTTACAATATTTTGTTTAGCATCACAAAAAGTCCAAAAAATTGTGTTCTATATTTTAAAGCGATGTTTGAAAATTGGCTAAATTGTTCTTAACTTGAAGAAATACTTCAGTAGATTTGTGAATATGTGCCGAGGCCTCTATCACCAAACAAGTACGTTTTACCCAGAACCAAAAAACAATAAATATTAAACAAAATATAAATTGAGAAACAACAACCTTAAGACATGCTTTATATCAACGATAAAAAGGGAACAATATGGATCCAGGAGGAGAAATCAAGTCAAAGATGTCAGCATGCACTGTTAAAAACAGAGTAGGATTCAAGGAACGACTTGGAGAGATTTATAGTAAATGGTTTCGTGAAGATCATATATCCTGCAAATTAAATATTTTTATATACAGGATTTTAGGTTTATCTACCTTACACTGTGAACAGCTACATGAGTGACTCTTGAATGGTGTTTGTCATTAGCTACGTTCATTTTTAATTATAACTTTAGTTAGTAAATCAATTGGCACTTCCAGTTGGTATATATTGTTATAACTTAGATCGAGAGATTTAACCAAAGTTAGGTAGATTATTTGTCTGTTTGTTTGATTAGGGTTTAACGTCATACTCAAGGGTCTTGCACTAATATTATTTGTAACCAAAATTTGACATTTATTTGTTTGATTGGTGTTTTACGCCGTGCTTAAGGGTATTTCGCTTAAATGACGGAGGTGTATTCCAAATATAATTGACACGAGCACAACCAAGTTGTGAGCATTTCAATAATGTTGAAAAGTTAATTTTCCTCCAGTGCTAAGTAAAGACAGCATTGCCACTCCTCAAACAAACTGCCCTTAGCCAGAGGGCGACATTTATTTTAACCTAATGTTGAGACACATATTAGTGTCTGAAGTTGAGAAAACTATTTGTAACTAAAACTGAGAATATTATTTGTAATTGAAGTCAAGACATTTGTTACACCTACTGTTTAGACATATACAGTACACCCCAGAAACTGGACACTGTTCAACACAACTTTCTTCTCAAAGTCAACTGTAACCAAAATTTGGTGCCATTTATTTTCTTGTTCCTTAAGGTTAATTGGATACGTTACTTTAGATTGGCTGGTCTGCTTGATTAGGGATTAAAGGATTATTTATTTCAATGACAATGGATTGTCCACTAACCTGAGAAATGCTTTCAGGAAAATCCTTTGGTGCATTTGTTCGGAAGATAATTTGGGGCTTTAATATATAAGATAGTTTAGAACAGCCACTTGGAAGATAATTTAGAACAGCCACTTGGAAGATAATTTAGAACCGCCGTTTGGAAGATAATTTAGAACAGCCGTTTGGAAGATAATTTAGAACAGCCGTTTGGAAGATAATTTAGAACAGCCGTTTGGAAGATAATTTAGAACTGCCGTTTGGAAGATAATTTAGAACAGCTGTTTGGATGTTAAGCTGGGACAATTATTTGTTTATGATGATTATGTGGACTAGCTCAGGAGTTTGTGTTTTTATCTATATAATTTGGTTTGTTTGGGGTTTAACTTTTATTTAAAAACTTACTTTGGGTATTTTATTCAGAAGTAAATTTGGAACTTTCCATTTTGAAGATAAATTAAAACAGCCATTCACAATTTTATTTGGGATTATCCATTAAAAGATAATTCATTAAGAGGGTCATTGGGAAATTTGGTTAAGCGTTAATTCAGAAAATAACTGGATATTCATTAATTATCGAATGGAGTCAACGTTAATGTATAATTACATTTACACCTAAGGGAATGCCAGTGTTAGAATGGAAGCAATGGCAAATAAATGTCACCTCGAGATTCCAAGATTGTGGTTAATGAAGGTTACTTATCAATATGGTACAGATGGGTAATGGAGTATAATGGAATTGTAGACATCATGCAAATTTTACAGAAACAAGGTAACTGATTGGCTGATGTTTAATACCGTGCTATAGTGTACTTCACTTTTATGTAGGGGGTGTACTCCAGCCCTATAGTCACACCAACACAACTATTAATGTGAAGTATTTTGGAACTACGTGTTGGGGAGTTGTGAAGGAAAACTGGCGTTCCTTTATGCCAGACTCAAGCAATTCTTAAATAAATTCTGCCAACCGATTAAGCAAATTCGTTCAATATTTCTTAAAGTAACAAATTCGCCAAAGACATAGCACCCATGATCATTATGTGCACTAGCTGCTTAGTCGGCCAAAATGCATGACATACAGGTCTCCAGTTTGTTTCAGTAAAGCATTAGTAACAGACACCGCCCAGTATATGTGAAGCCAATCTGTTATAGCAATAATGAACATCATTAATGGCACGCAATATAAACAAACAGCAAGGATTTGAATTATTTCTTCTATATTTTTTCTTATTGGGCTTAGCGGATGGGCTTATTTATTGATCGAGTATACATCCTGTTATATTCAATAAACACAAACTATAAATCTGCTCAGCTGGACTATATTTACAAATTTTATCGACAAAGCAATTGGATGCCTTTATTTTTTATTCATTGTTTGACTGTTAAATGCCACTTTCTAGAAGCATCAACAATGCTTCAGTTTGCCTAATTCTGGTCCAAAGCTATACTAAAGGAAGTTCCTATACACTAAATCTGAAGGCATTACAAATGTATGTACACTTAATATTTTTCTAAAAATGGTTTGAAGGCAAATGCCATACTGGGTTTGTTTGGGGGGTTTTTTGTTGGAAGTTTTATCGACCTGATCACAGTTTGTTTGAAACTACTCGTGGAAATATATATAGCAGTCAAGAATTAGTGTTGATTCAAACATACGAATAGGGCTGATATTGTTTTTCAAGGCCAATCATGTTTTTCAAACAGCAATGTTCAGCATCACACTTATTCTATGGTGTTTTAATGTGTATTCCATGCAATCAGATGAGGTGAAACAGAATAGTTGGTGAATAAAGAAATGATGTGGAAAATAAATCGGTTACAGACTGAAGGGGAGAGAATCAGAGGCCCATTCGGGGCAAGAAAACTAAACCAAGCAGCTTGTGAAAGAAACATTAGTCAATCAGAAAATTCATAAACAAAAGTGAAATTCAAACAAAATCAAACATAATCAAACTAGACCTTAAAAATAAAAAACTAAATCTCAAATAGACAACATGCATCTAAACAATGAAAAAGACAGTTCACCAAAGGACTAACCTAATGATTTGTTTTCACTGAGTGAAGAACATGTGCTCACTGTGAAGACATATGTTTGTTCTAAGGCTCTTCAGATACAGAGAGAAACATGTGTAATCATCGTGAAGACACTGTGAACAAATCGTCACTAGGTTAAACCTTTGGTGCAGTGTAAGACAAAAAGTGGACTCCAAAACTTACAACGCATGCATATCAATCCAAAATCATACTTTACATTGTAGTCTTGATTTTTCATAAATGGCTATAAAAGTGAGACAGCACAAAAATTGGCAGAATATTGCTGGTTTGAGAATGGTTTTATGCCATTCTCCGGGTTATTGCACTAGTTTGAGGCTGCTAAGTTAACAATAAAAGTTGACTTTTTAACAAATTAACTCGTAAACCATGCAGCTGTTCAATATCGACAAAAATTTTGAAAATTTGTAAGAAATGTCTATGCTCAGATCACAGCTTTTATAGCCAATTACAGAAAACCACATAAACCTAACTCACTGGCCTGTCACACATTCTTTCATTCTCGACTATTTTTGATGACATAGCCATGCAGACATTTACCTATCTAAAGCAAACTCGAGCAAGTCTTCGTAGCTGACATTATCAGAAGTGGTGTATGATGGGATGGTAGCATCCCTATCCACGTTGTTGTTGTTAGCCGGGTAACAGTTACGCTCATGCGTTGACAGTTTGACCTTCTGAACCCAGAAAGGGTCTTCCGTGTCATAGAAACCCAGATCTTCGAGATCATATTTCACATTGTTCAGGCGAAACTTTCTGCGTGGAAAGGTGGAGACTCCAGAATGTCGCCAAGTCTTTTCTGGCCCCGGTGGCTGGGGACTGGCGGGAAGAAAGACATTGTCATCATCAGAATCAAATTCTGCTTCTTCTGCAGGGCTTAGAGGAAGGGGAGGGGCAGGTGGCAAATCTGCATACGGATCAAAAAGTGCTGTAAGTGGGGCATTGAAGGAGGACCTTGGGGTAGGAGGGGATTTAACGGACGTGCGCGGAGATTTAACTGAAGTACGCGGGGATTTAACTGAGGTAGAGGAGAGAGATGACCTTGGAGAGCGGACTGGGGGAGTCGGAGAAATAGTGCCAGAAGGTAATGGGTGCATTCTCTCTCTAGGTCTACTGTTCAAAGATGGGGGTTTTACAGGCCGTCTTGGAGGGAGGACAGGCAGGGGTTCAACAGGAAGAGATTGTTCAAAACTACTAGACCTCCTGGGAGGGACTGGGGGAGGGGGACTTTCAGATGGATCATAACTAAGACTTCTTGTAGGTCTTTTAGGAGGACGTAAAAATGGGCCGATAGGGGCGGAGCTCTCGGACGCCAACCTTCTCAGGCGTAAAGGTAACAGGGGTTTACGTGCAGGAATAGTTTTATCATTACCTATCCCGGCACGACTGCCACGAATTGGGAGTGCACCTCCACGTAACATCCTCAGAGGGTTCGTGTCTTGTTCCTCCTCTTCCTCATTGGTCGAAGCTGCAGATCCTTTCCTTCCGGGAATCCCCTGAGGTTCACGGAGATTCCTGGGAGGGGTGGGAGGTTCTTCAGTTGGATGGTCGACGCTTCGCTTCATCTTACTTTCCCTTAACCTGCTCATAATCTCTCGGGCAGATGGTTCAGAAAACTCTTCATCAAAAAGACTTCGCTGTTCTCGTTTCTCTGTGGATTTCGCCTCAACATCACGTTCAACAGATGAAGAAGACGATCTAGATGAAGCTTCTTTGGAATTCTTTTTTAGATCAGAATCAGAACTGTCTGTTAAGTCCTCAACTTCAGCTTTCGGAGGTTTTCCAGCAGGTTTGAGAAATCGATGTGGGTCAGAACCACCACCACCCCCCCCTGAGGTTGTTGACCTCACAGTGGGTTCGACACGTTGTACTTCAGGCCTTGGTCGGGGGGGTGGTGGCTCTGAAGGTTTCCGTATTTCTGCGCGTGCTCTAGGTACTGGTTTGGTCGACCTTTCTGAGAATGTCCTGCTGGCTGGTTCTGGAATCTTTGAAGATGGGTCCGGAATCCTAGTTGTTGGTTCCGGTATTCTCGACACAGGTTCCACAGGGGTGACTGGTTCAAAAACCTTCTTTGCCGGAGCCTGAATCACAGCAACAGGTTCTGAAATTTTGGTTGAGGTTTCAGAGATTCGGCTACCAACACTTAGAACACCAGCTGTTCTTGTACTGTAGGGTTCCATGTTCCTAGAGCTATATGGTTCTGAAGTCCTGGTTGTGTGAGTTTCTGTCATTCTGATACTATACGGCTCAGAAATTCTACTCCCATTAATGGGAGGACTGTTATTGCTATTGAGTTCATTTGTCCTAGCGCCATTAGGAATCCGCGACACTGGCTTCAGTTCAGCAACACCAAACTTTTTAGTAGTAGAAAATTGTTCATCAGGTTCACTAACTCTGTCTTTATCGGAGCCTCGAGCAACGAGGATATTATACGCTTCCTGGGATTCTGGTGGTAAGTCTTCATTAATTTCACTTTTATTCTCAAACTCCTCGGAAAATGTTCTTTCTCTTTCGTTTTTCTCACTGCTCCGTTTTAATGAATACTTGATACGGGACAGTACACTTGGAGATTCTGGTCCGTTATCAGACTCCCTCGCTGGTGTGTCACACCAGTTTGGCACTGTCTGTGGAGTTGGCGGAGAGTCCATGTGACTTGATGTGACCTGAGTGTCGATATCAGTCGCCATCGACATGGCCTCATCAATCATCCTTTCATCAGCTGCTGAAAGTGGTTTCACCTTTGCTTGTTTTTTTGCCGCGTCAAATTTCACATCCCTTTTAGTTTCCTGCAGAATAAGAGCAAGAAAGATGAAATCAATTTTTTAAAAATCTAGACAAAATTCATGTTTAAATTTGCGGCATATATTTTAACCTAAAATTGAACTTTTCTTTTCATTCTTAGACACTTTTTTTTTAAAGATTCATTTCATGGTGGGATTAATCTCATCGAGGAAATGCCAGTGAAAAACTGTACAGTACAAAAGTACAGTAACTTCCTAATTTCTATGATTATCAATTAATTATTTTACGTGATTAATTAGTAAGTAAAAGTAGGATAAGTATAAGAAACGAACAAAAATACGAAAAAATTAACAAATCCCACGATACAGGTGAATAATTAGAGAACAACATCAAAGGAAACCAGGTGAGTTGTTAGAACATTTTTCCAGGTTCCCATCCCAAATTCATCCGACCATATTCACAGTTCCCCTTTCGTCTTGATTTTAACACAGATATTATGTAAACAGTTATACAGTGACATTAATATGGGCTTCTATTATTTTGGTCGCCCCATACCTTTTCCGGAACCAAATTCCCTCTAGAAACTCCTCTGGACATGTAAGGTTATCAAATTCAATAAAGTAGGGTTTCCTTCATTTGGTCATATGGATAATTAAATTAGTAAACTACTGGGTTTTTTTTAATAAAGTTAATTTACAAAAAAAAAACTCTCCCCACTTTAAAGACAATTCTCGGGGCATCAGAGTCATCAGTATTTGTGTTAACTATTACAGAGCGTGTTTTTATTAATAAAATTGTTATAAGTTAAGCTCAATGAGTATTGTGAATACAAAGAATGGCAGAAAAACCGATGCGCTTAAAAGGACTTTATTTGATATACAAGTTATACAACAGTAATCACCATTCCCTCAACAATACTCTGTTTTACCATAAACCTAAACTACTAACTACATTAGAACAAATTTCAAAATAGTATCCAGCCGTTACGTGGCTAAATTATGATCATATCTGACCTTCTGGTTAAGTGCAGTTTGTGAAGTTAATACTGGAGGAAGACTCATTTTTATAACACCGCAAAACAGTTCACGTTGAAATACACCACGGTTATATAAGTGAAGTATCCTTGAGCATGGGGTAAAACACCAAAAATTTAACGTTTCATATCTGTAATGCGATGTTTCTATTAATATAAGGCGAAAATTAATATTAAGTCTGTTTCGGGTAACCCGACCGACCGTATGAAAAACCCGCCGACTTAAATCTT
>JAQQZZ010013013.1:0-11472 GCA_030265115.1 Mopalia vespertina | reverse complement strand
TAAACCTAACCATTACTTAAACTCAACACTCACGCTAAACCTAACCATTACTTAAACTCAACACTCACGCTAAACCTTACCATTACTTAAACCCAACACTCACGCTAAACCTAACCATTACTTAAACTCCATACCGACACTAAACTTAAGCATTACCTAAACTCATCTTTCCTTCAACTAGCCCTATAGGAACATTAACTTTCCAAATTTATGATCAAGAAAACACCCTTCCTCACCCCAGCCGCCTTCAAGTGTGACGCAGGAAACATGGCATATCAGATATACACGCCGTTTGATAAAATTCCAAAATATGAAGATTTTTATTAAAAAATAATGCAATGCTGCGTGATTAAAAAAAGTATCCAGCCTGATAAATTAATAAAACTATTGGCCTCAAAATGCTAGATATCTCTTTGGATTCTGTTAGGGCTTCCAGCATAACTTGTTTGTTTTTTTTTTGGTTTCTTTTTTTTTAAAACCACCCTTACACATGGTTCTCCATGAAGTTACCGTTTATACATTACGTAAAATAAATTAATAGAAGTCAAAGATACAATTATAAACAAGAAGTTATCAATGGTCCAGCTCTGATTGCCTATCGCGGGTTGTCATTTATAATCACATTTATCATGTTTTGTGTGGCGCATGTCATACATGTACAGGAAGATATTTTGTAAGATAAAGTCGGCCGGTGTTAGTTTAAACGAGATACATGTGTATACAGGCATAAAGTTACCCTTATAACTAGAAAAACAACATACACAAAAAATCTTGTAATTTATTTGTTTTTATTACATTTTTGGCATGTGTAAAGGTGTCTTTGAGGTGAAACAGAGATTTATTATATACACGATTATTAAATACGGAGATTAAACTTTAGAGAAGTCGAATAGAGACCAAGATACAAAGTAGTCCCAAATATGTGTCAAATAAGTAACTGATGCTGAAAAACTGACCCAATCTGATTAAAATCTTAAATTAGCTCCCCGGTATACCGTTTTATCGGGGAGCTAATTTACATATGATTTAATCAGACATGAAACAACCCAAGTAAACTGCGTTAACAAGTTATATCGAATGTAAAATGTAACTTGTTATATCTGAAGCAATAAGCAAGTCTGTCTGTTTGATTTAGATCCAAGTATCGCCAATACAGTCTATACTGAATTGACGATACAGCTGATTCCATTTTCCGTTGGAGGTTGTCACTAAATAATACCATGCAGTTAAATAGGCTTTAAAGGACAAAAATAATACTTACAAATTTACAATCTAAGCTTCTAATTTTCGATTTAGAGTTCATTTTATATTTCAAACTAGACCAAAAATCGCCCAGTATCGCTTCGTAAAAAACGCGGGAATACGGTTCAAATATCTGTGCCAACCCGCCATTTGACTCTCTTTCGCCGTAAATCTAGACTTTAAATTTAAGCATACAGAAGGGCCAGTAATGGACACTTTTGACATATAGAAGAGGCATACCTAACTCACAATCTAATTAAAATCAGATCTCAAAACGGCTCCCCGTGTTTTGTTTGTCGCTAGATTGAGATCTAACGCAATCACTCTACTTTTACTGTTCAGTTAGGTCAAGCTTACCGGGGTTCACGAAATGTCACAGTTGCAGTTGTCCAATAAAATCACAGATAACACGCGGCCATGGTAATAACCAAATTCAGCTAAAACATGCAGAAGTTGTCCGATTTTCTTCTGTGTTGATGTTTTAAGTCGCATGTAAACAGGGGGAAATGCAATTCCACTCAAAGTGTATTATTTGAATGGTGTTTGTTGATTGTGCGTGCATGTTGGTCAGGTAAAAATAAACAGTCTGGAAACTTCGGTTCGTCGGCGGAAGTCTTCGGCTATTACAAACCAGAATTGAGAAGCAGCTCTGTGATTGGTCAATTTAAGAAACCAATCGACGTTGTAGGTGGAGTGATTGCGATAGATCTCAATATAGCGACAATTAAAACACGGGGAGCGTTTTTGAGATCTGATTTTAATTACTTGTTTTAGCGGGATTTAGAAGCTGGGGTGATAACATAATAAGTAAGACTTCATGGATTTTCAACTTCTGGGTTTATTCATACACAACGTTTCAGTGCAGACACTAGCACCGTTTTCAAGCTAATCAAGTTAATTAGCTTGAAAACGGTGCTAGTATCTGCACTGAAACGTTGCGTATGAATAAACCCAGAAGTTGAAAATCCATGAAGTCTTACTTATTATGATTTTAATTAGATTGACTGAACTCCTAGAAATGTATGCCGACAGAATTGATTCGATGGGGAAATTAACTATTCAGCCGGTAAGTCTACTTAATTAAGATATGAATTCCGCATCAAAATCTGATGCACAGTAATGACACACTTCGGGACGTTTAAACGCGGAGGCTAGGAGTATAGCTTTGAACTATATATACAATTCAGCCTTTGACTAATGGACCACTGATGACGAACAGAGCAAGGGTAAATATATAGCTCGTGTAGATGACGTCATTTGATGCAGCTTGCTACAGCTGCTGTGAGATTGACGTTAAAACGAGCTAAAAGGGATAGGAAACATAAACTATGTCTTCATTCGGAGCACCGTATTATTGATACAGGCTGGCGCGTGTTAGTATATATCGGGCTGTATAAATCATGCGAAATATTTTCTACTCTTTAGTGAAACTTGGAGAGTAGCTGGTATACTTAACACACTATAAGATATAACCGTTTATACTCACATATGTATTATGTGGTATCTAATTTCATAGTGTTTATGGGGGACTATTCCTTAATTAAAAAATAATACACCGTATGAAGTTCTCATATTAGGCGTTAATCAGTCCATGTATAACGGGTTTACAGATCTGTATTTGATATATTATCCGCATATCTCTATCAACATACCTCTATCCTTAACACATCTCGAGGCCATTAGTCTTGCGGTATGCAGTCAAATAAGCGGGATTTGCACTGAACTGATACCAGCGTGAAATGTTTGTTGAATAAATGTAACACATTGCATTCTACTAAATTATCAAATCAATAAATCTGGTTTTCTAGTAAAATCCTATAAAATATCGGACAGTTACATTGTGCCGGGGCAGCGCACTGTAAATCAGTCGACTGTTATGATTTATAACATCTGTTTAGTTGATATAAACATCTGTTTTAAAACCTCAGTGTGTGATATGGTGGTTTATGTTCAGAACAAACTGTTTTCTCTTGACAACGTTCCCTTACCGTACAATCGGCAAATCCTCGAGAGATTAACGTTACTATGGTGTAATCACTACGCTCGATCGTCATAGATGTATGAATATGCATCAAAATCGTACATTTTGTTCGCCGGAAGCCTATTTATCGTCGTATGCACACTATTCCCCACACTTAAACAACCCAATAACGAATTTCAGCGTATCGACACTATTCCCCACACTTAAACAACACAATAACGAATTTCCTTTGGCTTTAAAAATACGCAAATCAAGTTTAGAAGCACATTATACTCTGAACAAAAAACATTTGAAAACTGTTAAATCTGTACACAAGCCGGATTATGTTCATCGGTTGGTTTAGAACAATGCATGTCATAATGGCGACGATCATTTTGACGTCCGAGATGATGTGCGCAGTACATTCGAGAACTTCGCGCGTTTACCGTGTGCTATGTAGGCAGAGTTCTCGGAGACTGTTTCTTATCCACACATATACCATGAATTATAGTTAATTAATAAGCAACAACAGTCGGTAATATACAACTGGCTGCACCATTAAATAGCGTTTGGGTAACAATATACATTGGAAGTCCATCACAGTTACCTGCGTATTGACAATAAAAGGTGTTAACCTGAACATATCCGGACTCAAAATATCGTGCACCGAGAAACCGACAAATCGAGTGCACAGGAACGTCGAGTTGTTAGACCCAAGAATGTAGACCGACCAAGTGCGGAGAACTACATAATAAAACAGCTGCCGACTTAACGCCTAGAAATATAGCACGAATAAACACACAATAGATTCCTACTCACCTATTGATTGTGGTTTGAATGGACTCCCATAATATATTAAAGTGCCTGTATAGCCAGCCACTGGCAGCACTAGTCTTGTTCAGTAAATCGACCACTCTTTATCCTAACACGAACAGTATATAAAGATATGTGTCAAATACTTTAATGTGTTAAATATATAAATATTAGAAGAGGGTCTGAAAACCTTCCGAATTTTTTCTCTCTTTTTTTTCACCTTATCTGACTTGTCGCATAATTTGAATTTTGCGCATGGTTGCTTTTGTATATTATATGTATTCACAACTGAAGTCTGCTTCATTTACTATATACGGGAAGCTAGGTCAAACCAGTCGACATAGCTTGTGTGCTTTAATCAAAATAAGGAAAATTAAAGACAAAAAAAAAGAGGACTTCTTTGTACAAGCTCTGTCCAGTCGAGACGACAGGACTATAATAAAATTCTTTGTTTTGAATTAACAACAACATAGTCCTCAGTGTGGTATAAATGATGATCGAGAAATTTGAATAGGTAATTTATATGTTGGTTAGTATAAAGAGAACTCTTGTCTTTATAATTTAAAGCATCAAGCGCTTCGTTTCTACTTCATTGGTGAAGAGAAAGCATTGTTGCTAAAAGAAGATGTTTGTTTGTTTGTTTGATTGGGGTTCAACGCCGTACTTTAGGGACTATCGCACGACAGGCATGAGGTAATGAAAATACGCGATAAAAATGTCTTCAAGAAACATAGCATAACAAAAAACGCTGTTAGAATGTCCTCAAGTGACATATAGCATAAGATTTTACAGACATAAACTTTTGGCGGAGATCCACTGCCATAGTGGGTCAGTAACAATATATAACTGGAGGCATTCAAGTGTCACCAGCTTCAATATCGTCTTTCCGTATACATTAACTAGGCCTTACAAGAATAAAAGTAGTATTTGTGATATCTATCTTGCCTTGTTTCAATCGTATACTTGTGTGTATCTACTATCATGTATCTATATTATTTTGGGAGAAAGATAGTATAAACGAATGACTGGTCATTGTGCATCCAAGAATACTATAGCACTAATTGAATGACTGACCATTGTGCCCACAAGAATACTATAGCACTAATTGAACGACTGGCCATTGTGCCCACAAGAATACTATAGCACTAATTGAATGACTGGTCATTGTGCCCCCAAGAATACTATAGCACTAATTGAATGACTGGTCATTGTGCCCACAAGAATACTATAGCACTAATTGAATGACTGACCAGTGTGCCCACAAGAATACTATAGCACTAATTGAATGACTGACCAGTGTGTCCGCAAAAAGTGGGCTGGCAAGGGAATCGTGACGTAAATATCACTAATCGATTTAAAATTAAACCGATAAAAAACTTGAATAAGAGCCGCATTAATCCGAATGGTGTTGGCGAGTGGCCATACACCAACCAAAAAGAATGCCCCCTTTGTAGGTTATCCTCTCAGTCAATCCAAGCTTTTTGTTTTTCTGTAGGCCTAATAAAAAGGTAAGTCCGTGGCAATGACTTAAGCTGTATAGCTACTCGCAAACTACAAGCAACGTTAGTCTCAATTTAGATGGTCAGTCAATACTGTAGAGCGAAAGACTAGATAAAAGAGAGAATGATTTAATTGATCTCTATTTTAGAATGACATCGGAATGACGATGTCTTCCGAATACTAATCAATCCGATATGTCCCTCCGCCGCTCAACTCTAAACGCTCAAACTCGTTTAACAACTCATTCAGCAAGGGAAACTGTTCTATTCCGTTTCGAACTACAACATTAAGAGTTTAATAGCACTGCATCAGTTCATTTCCCCTCTAGCTCATTTCCGCTAATTTCATTCACGTTTCTCTGTGAACCTAATCTCTACCGTTACATTGAGCAAATGTAAAAATAATAAGCCACGATAAAGTTGTGCACAAAAATACATTATAACAATATGGCCTATAGTCCGTTGCATGAATTCGACCAGAGTTAGGATTGCAGTTCTTCACATAGAGAAAAGCCAGATCGACAGCATATATAGGCTTCGAATCAGCCAGACTTGTTACTTCCTTAAGCTACCGGTCCATGCAGGCTTTTTAGTATTACTCTTTATAACATTTAAAATTCTTCATCATAAAACATAAGAGTAAGGAATTTACTCAAAGAATTGGCAACTAATGGAAATTAGTTACACCTCGTAAAACTCGTAGTACGTAGAAATAATGGTTCTTTAGAAAAGTCGATGGTTCTATATGGAGCCATTACAACCAAAACGGTTCCTTGGTGTTGGGAATTGGATATACTATAGCTACAGTTGCTGTAAAAGGGTTCCATACAGAACAATAAAGGGTTCCAACAGCCCAATTAGCTGGAGAACTAATGGTTATAAACGAGCCCTTTTCTAAAAGTTTAGTTTTGCGCTGATAGTCCACCAGCTTTTGGAATGTCTGGGCCTGCGGCCATGACCTAGTTGGCCTACTAATCCTACCGTTCGCGGGTTCGAGTCACACGATGTAGCTCCGGGTATACATAAATGTGATCTCTGTATACTGTATTATTCTTGCTCATTTGTATATTTTATAAACTGTTTATTGTTTGTGAAATCAATAAAATCAAATAAAAAAAAATCAATCTAAATAACGTCTTGCCTTTCCTATTTTCTTGTTGCCGTTTATATGACAGCTGAGTGAACAAGAAAATGGGGCGTTATGTAGAACTAGATCCACCTTAAATTCTACATAAATTTAAAACTAAAGAAAAAAACAAAAAATGGAATTATTTTCTTTCGCAAGAAACCTGATTTTCCACTGATTTCCGTTGGCAGATTTTACGGATTCCGTCAAAATCGGGAGAAACGGATGACCATCTCAGTCCCCGTTCTGCCTATTCATTCAATCTAATTAGAATCAGATCTCAAAAACGCTTCCCGTGTTTTATTTGTCGCTATATTGAGATCTAACGCAATCACCCTACTTGCAATGTCAATTGGTTTCTTAAATTGGCCAATCACAGAGCTGCTTCTCAAATCTGGTTTGTAAAAACCGAAGATTTCTGCCGACGACTGCGTATTTTAACATGACGAACGGATACGCACACAGTCAACCATGTCGGAACATCCTTAGACACTTTCCGTACTGGTACAGTTATCTCGGAGGTGAATGGAGGCAATAATATTACACGAAAACGGATGTTTTGTGCGCATGCGTTTCTATGAACCAAAGTACTCCGCGGATTCCTTTCTTATGTATGACTTGTTGCAAATAATAAAAATTTTGTCCTCTACGTAATTTGATAATAATGTAGCTCCGATGACGTCATCATATCAACACAAGAATAACCTTCAGACATAAATAATAAACACGTGGCTAACTCAGTCATATGATGAAAGTAAATCCATGCGAGTTACCTATACCGTGATTGCCATAAAAATGACCCACTCGGCATCGCCCAAGATTATTTACGGTACGGAAAGGAAAGCGTTGTACAAGAGGCAGAGGGGTGTCCATCCGTCCTTTGGACACCCTGAATTGAACAATTATCTCATTTGGACACCCTGTATTAAGACACTTTAACATGCAGGACACCCGGTTAAAGTGAAGCAAAATGACCATTTTAGACACCATACTTCTGATTTCTGGCTAAGCCCCCGCCAACGACATGATTAGCGAAAACTGCAAATGTAGCACTATCGGTGGCCGCAAAGACTCTGGAGTTGTGTGTTTGTTTGTCGTATTTAAGGCCATTTCACTTACATGACAGCGTACCAGCCCAATGGGTGAAGGAAACAACCTTCGACGCCAATGGCAACAAACAGACACGACAGGACAAATATAGCACATTCACAGGACGTAATACCAGACATTACGGAAGAGCATTTTTGAAAATTGGAACTGTATACCCCTCGACACTGTTATTCTTGGTGCGTAAACCATTTCGCTACACTGAAATTTGTCCGGAAATAGCAAATTCGGTTTTGTCTGTAAATTGTCAAGTAGTTATTGGCCCCCAATAGAGTGGCAAATAATGAGTGGTGACTGGTCAGCTCTTCAAACGCTTCCGTCGATTCAATTCATAATTAACAACACATCACCTATCAGGGGGTGAATACCTCATTGGCAGACCCTTTATACAAAAATGCTGATTGATAAAAATGAAAAAGTATAGTCTATATGTTCAAAAATGTTTAAATTATGTCTTAAGGAAGAATTGGTCACAAAATAGACAACGTGGTGAATAAAGTTCTAAAGGTGCCCTCTTTAGTATACACGTACTTAATCTTAATTACCTACAAATAGAGAAAAAAGTTTCATGACATAAATGGTAAGAATTGTTCCATTTCGCCAAACTTTCCCGTATATTTTTAATGGCAAATTTTTCGAAAATTAACGAACATATTTCTCGTAAACCATCGAATGTTCTATAACAACAAGTCTTTTTTTTTTTTTTTAAATATTTTGCAGCTGTGTCATGTAACACAAATGACAAATTTCATGAACGCTATAGAGGCGGACATAACCAACACAACAGGAAAATAAAACAAAAATCTGACCGAGCCCGGTGGCCTTTCGCCTATTTAAAGCACAACATGCGCTCATGCTGGGCCGACCGTTGTGTCTCTTTCTGTTTATACCACCATGTCATGACCGATAAATAAACCTTTCAAGAACAATTAATATATCGTTTAGGCTATTTATTTATAGCCGTGCAACATCAATACATACATTAAAACAAAGGATATCCATACCCCAGTGTGCGAGTAGACTATGGCTATATGACATATGCTACAGCAGAGAAAAGTGTTAGTAATTAGCTATTCGTGTACAAGGGCGTTGTCTTAGTCTCATTGGTTCATTGATTCAGCTTCGCTCAGGTCACGTAAACAGGCTGTACAAATCAGTAATAATTACAGTTTCAAATTACACTACATCCTCTCCTCATGATATCTTGTTTAAGGCCGCTTTTGTTAAAGTGACAGAACTAAATGTGGACATATTTCAGTTATCCTGTGTGAACATATTTATCTACATTGACAGATGTTTTTAATTTTGAAGGTTTGAATCAAGGCTGTCTAGAATCATACACACAAGATGTCCGGACAGTTTTCAAAGAAACTGTTGACTCGAGATTTCCATTTTTTTTTTTGTTGCTCTATAGCAGTGATGGCCGTTTTATACCAAAATCCACTGTATTATACATAGCAATTTTATAAAGCCGGCTTTTTAGTTTGGGATGAGGGGGGGCACGGAATAGTTCCATATATATGAGTTGGCCGTATGCTATGAATATAGACACATAAAATATAGCAGGTATATATTGACAGTGATAAAGGAATGTTGATTCAAACAATAAAACCGATTAATCACATTCTGATCTATAGATAGACTCTAAGAGACAAGTTTCTGAAACGATTTTAATCTAGAGTTGTTCTAGGTTACCTTAATATATCCCGAGGGGAGGTAATAGCAATTAGGATGAATTGGAAATGTGAGAAAAACATCGTCACACCGACAAAGAGGCGTATATATACCATGAAAACCCTTACATGCTACTGTGCGTGCATATTTATATAAATATTTATAAGTCAAACTAATATACCTGAATACATCAATACTGAATTGTATGTTAACATTCTCCCCGCTATCTATAATATACAAATATATCTAGGTGTACTTCATTTGGTAATTGAAAAAATTAACAACAGCAAAAAAGAGCTATACCGAATCGCTTCATACAGTGGCCAAGAGGCTTGGAAATAAATAGAATATAGGCCTTGTAATGTGGTCACTGCGGGTTATTATTATAATAAGATTATATCATTCGGAGCTTAGCTGGAATAGCAATACCAACACACCAGACCACACATCCAAACCCGCATAGTGTATGTATATAGAGAGAGAGACATCGTACTACCAAGTCTACATCATACCTTGGAATTGAATGCGAGACAATCCGATATCATGAAGCGTGGGTCTTTTCGTCATAACAGACTCTCCGGATAGACATAATACATAAAGATGTGTGGACTATAATGTCGATGTGGATGTGACACAGGATTCTGGAATGTCCAGTACGGTGTGTTTCTATGGATGCCTTCACACAGCTGTGATTCCGGTGCTATCATCCAGGAGTTCACATACAATCAGCTATTCTGATCACACAACAGACCGCTGGTGAAAGGGTTAATTCACATAGATTGGTCCCTGTTATCACATAAGTAAAACACGCGTAAGGAAATATTTCTCAGCGTCTCCTTTCCTGATCATCGGGCCATGTGGTTAGAGGAGAGTTTATCCTTACAAACAGGCTGTATTGTTCAGACAGTGGTTATAGTAATCCGCCTACCTGCTCGCCACGCGGCACTTCCAGTCCTTATAGCATAGCGCTCTCATTTATTCACATATTCAATGGCATTAGTCAGAGTCGGGATTGCCGCGCTCCATCAATAGCCGCGCGTTCCATCAATAACCGCGCGGCTATATTTAGTCTCAGGGTATTACACGAAAAGCCCGCGAACCCCAAATGAATGGGATCGCGGCGAATTTCACAATACAACACTGTGTATCGTTTTAAAGCACACATATAAAATAATTATAAGGCTTTATAAACAGAATACAGATAGGGTGTCTTCATCATATAGGCCTAATAGACGTTATGTGTAACATGATATTTATTCCTCGTCTTGCATTGCTGATCTTCACTTAACTATCTACCTGTACCTGTATATTCAAGAGGAAACCGAACAGAAGCGCTTAGGGAGAGACGCTTATTGCATTAATCGTTGTATCTATTGGTTTTCATTTGGAACTATATAGGTAAAGGCTCTGAAAGACACAATTCTCTCTGACCTTCTCCACTCCAATATCACCAACCTAAATCTGGTTTGTCTTTTGTATGTCTTCTTATACAGGGTATCAATATCTTATACCTTAAATGTCTACTCCTCTCACAAAAACCAATTATAGCGTAGAAGATAAACGAAAAAGGATCTTTTGTTTAAGGCCAAACTTCCCTCTGGATCAGACAACTTGTAACTGTCATTCTCATTTGCGGACACGTTCATTGGTTTATTTCTATTTCGCTGAAATATATCCGTTTGCCAAATGATTCATTCTTTTCTCTTATATATAGCTCCGAGAGCACCAGAACAACAGGAACCTCCTTCCGCTGAAATTAACAGAGAAGATGGGGGAGGAGGTGACACAGAGTGAGATGCTTGGTCAAAGCATTTAGCTTTTTGCCTCCCGATTCTACTTAGCAGATCCAGTAAATGCGATTGTCCATGTTCAGCTTACACTAAAATATATATATAAGTTTCGTTCCTTCTCCAATTCAGCCTACAAGCGATGTATGCGGTTAGCTCTGATTGGATAATGTCGATGGCCTAGTTCGTCATTATCCAATCACAACTAACCGCATACATCGCCCGTAGGCTGAATTAAAGAAAGAACAAGAAGTTTTGTGTTTG
>JAQQZZ010013002.1:0-11472 GCA_030265115.1 Mopalia vespertina | reverse complement strand
TTGATTGATTGATTGATTGATTGATTGATTGATTGATTGATTGATTGATTGATTGATTGATTGATTGATTGATTTGTTGTTTAAGCCGTGCTTAAGCGTATTTCATTTTTATGACGACAGTGTATTCCAGCAATGATTGACGCTGGTACAACCAAGATGTGAAGCATTTAAAAAATGTTGGAAAGTTAATATTCCTCTAGTGCTAAGTAAAGACAGTATTGCTACTCCTTAAACAAACTACCCTTAGCCAGAGGGTCTGTTACATCTGAAGGCTCTTCTTCAATCCACTTATTATATGCAGAGCTCTATACGTCTAATTATAATTCCACTATTGCTTTCCAGGGCATCTTTAATCCTCATGTTATTGAGAATATCGAACAGATCTCTACTTTAGCAGCTTCTATTATACAGGTGAGAGAAACATTAGGGGAACGTTACAGTTTCGGTTTTACAGGTAAGAGAAACATTAGCGGAACGTTACAGCTCGATCTATTATACAGGTGAGAGAATTATATGCGGAACGTTACAGCTTCTATTATACAGGTGAGATACTCATTAGCGGAACGTTACAGATTCTATTATACAGATGAGAGTATCATTAGCGGAACGTTACTCACCATCCTCATTCTAGCTAATTTCTGATAAGCTTTCAAACGAATTAAGGGAGAGTGATGGGTGCAGGGTGCCTGACGAAGCTAGTGACCATCACGTGTGTGTCAAATGGTCGTCCGTGGTCTGCAAACATATTTGGTAACTTAAAGTAATTTGTGAACTCGATATTGCATTATAAAGATTAACTAAGTTTAATATGCATATGAATCTATGTAAATGTGTCTGAAAATAAAAATAAAAAGGCTGAAGTTCGCTAAATATGTTTCATGATCTGATTTTAGGAAGGTGAAGATGGTTTGATAGTTTTCAGTGGGTGTGGCACATCCGGGCGACTTGGATTCGTAACTTCGGTAAATAATAGATCTTTTTGGTGCATGCTTAACAACCAGGTGAATTTTATTCGCGAATACATCCCAAGTCATACAATTACAAAGTAGTCAGTTTGTTTTTTTTTAGAAAAAATTGATTTTTTTTCTTTAAGTGCTCTTTTTCGCCGATGAACCGACCACTTGATAGAAAACCAAAGCTCAATGTTGACGACTCGGTAACGCTAATTGTGGCACCCTCGTGTCATAGACGTCGTATGAGTGACCATCTCTGCCAAATTGTCTCTTCCGTTTTTTAATTTCAACGGCCATTTAGACGGAGTTAAACGCTTTATGTGGCACGAAGCACCTGTGCTGACTTCTTGTAACTTACTTACTCACTCATTCACGCACTCACATACTCACTCATCCACTCACTGTCTCATTTTTTCTGTCATCTATGTAGAGGACATTCAACCGGCAGCTGAAGACAAGTGGGTTCTCACCACGCTATGAGTATATTATTGCTGGAGGTGATAAGTAAGTTAAACGGTATCAGTCAACTATTTAGATTGTACTACAGTGGATATCTGTTTAAAATGGTCCATGCTAGTCTGTGAAACAGTAATAAGGCTGATCTTATTGGATTGGTCCTTTGTCTTTATCGAGACGATGTAGCCTAAGGTATTCATTCCTCGCCACAAAACAAAGTTGAAACAGCGCCATAATTTATCTACTGTTCCATATGACACTGTATGTCAGTACAATTTCCCTCTCCTTATTAGCTGTTTTATTAATATTTTGTTTCGATGGTTTTAATACTTGTGTATTTGGTTTCCAGAGCATTGTTCACATCGCAGGAACTGTATGAAGATGACCCAACACACGGTGCTCAGCTTTTAAAACAGGTAGACAAACAAATAATATGTATGCTTTAAATTGTGTAGGGGACAAGTTGTCAAACAACAAACCGTATTACTTGATAACATTACTCCTATATGGTACCATTTCGCCATTTACATAAGTAGATAAATTATGACACCATTATGCTAAAGATTGTGTAGTAGGCCTACATATTGCGAAATCGGTTCGGCATTGTAAAGCCAATTGTTTGCTTACAAAACGTTTGAAAATTTAATATGATCTAATCTGCAGCCTAAAACAACCAGCAATTATGTTGACAGTCTGGCGATTAGAAGCTGGGTATCACTATCCACATAACACGTTTCACGGATAACAAGCCTTACATTTATTCTTTTACTATGCCACCTTTTATCATTGTCATATGGTAGAAGAAAAACTTTAATCACTCGTTCTCCTCTGGGTTGAGCTAAAAGAAGTACTAATATCTACGAGGGTTGCCCCTTACAGGTATGTTCTGGTAAGAGCCGTGTTCTGTACATCGGAATCACCTGTGGATTATCCGCCCCATTTATAGCTGGTCAGTTGGATTATTGTTTGGAGGATCAGCAGAGATACACACCTGTGTTACTGGGATTCAATCACGTTCACCAGGCCAGGTATGATAACTCCTTGTAATGACCACCACTGAGAAGGGGTTTTAAAAAATAATAATTCATCATAAAAACTTCGAAAAAAAGCCATAACCATGATTGAATGAACGTTTCAGATTAACGACCAAACAATCACCCAACCATCACCGCTCACTTTTTGTATTGTCAAGAGTTCGCTGGGAACAGATCGCATGTTTTTGTCTTCATGATTTGTCTTGGTGTATCGGTCCATGCGCCCTGCAATTGTCTTGTATGCCGCCATTGTTTGTAGGCAGTTTGAGGGTTCCCACGTTCACTAGGCTGTTAATCAACCATATAGCTGGTCTAAGTTGAACAATTTTGTAATTACTGGCAAACCAAGAAAATTTTTCTGTCGTTGCTTTAAATCTGACCTTTGTTAAATTTTGAGCTAGATCAAATAGATAACCAAACGAACAAAATGATCTGTTTTTGCTTGCAGGAACCGTGTCATTGAAAAATGGGATAAAACATTTTTGGAAGGTGAGTTCTGCACACAGCTTCTAGAATTCTGTACATTTCTGAACATTTTCAATAACATAACATAATGAGTAATTTTCCAAGGGATCCCTGAAAGTCTGAAACTTGTTAATACATTATTTATCGTTAGTTTAATTAGTTACACTGACTATCCTCATTGTGCCTGTATTACAGTTGCGAAGAAAGTTGAAGAAGCCAGTAAACATGGTAAAGCCTTCGTTCTCAATCCAATCATAGGGGTAAGTCAACCAGAATCTCGTGAATAAAACCCGCTGGGGTTGTCCCAGTGGCTCTTCTGTATAGTTTAATGTATGGCTAGAAATACAAAGAGCATATTCCAATGGGCTGTGACCCCAATTTGGGCTTTCAGGCGCAGCATTCTGTCGATTGGGCTACAGAGACCAAAGAAGAAGTAGAGACATTGTACCACTGCTGGTATTAGATAAGTAATATGTTCTAATCATACATTCTATTTATTTTGTCAAGGTAAACTTATAATAGGAGAAGACGGCTCAAGATTGCCAATTGTTTGAAGTTAAACATTTAAAAAAGATAGGAATGCTATTGACATACTGAATTGGTTTTGTTTCTTCTCCACTCCCCCATAAATAACCTTCTGTAAATGTTTACAGGATAACATGCGAAGCCATTTACTTACAAACACAGTTATGTTCAGTGCGTTGTCTATCAACAATCTACAATCGTATAGGATAAATAAATGTAAAAAGTTAATTGTTGAGAATAGGGTTCTGGGTATTTCCTTCTCATACGGAAACTGGATTTAGCCGTAACTACATGGGTGTGATATGCGTGCGATGCCAAACCCTACATATTTGTGGTTCTCAGAATTCTGAGTGTTTTCTTAATATTGTCCGAGATCCTTCTAGATTTGACCAAATGGTAAAGTGATGTTTTTCTACTCTCTTACCCTCTTCCCCTCCAATGATGTATAGTGATATGTGTGCCTATCTAGCCTTGCGACTTTTCTTACAGCCTGAACCTATCAGCGGATCCAGCAGAATGAAAGGAGGATCCACCACGAAGATCCTGCTGGATCTGATCTGTGCCTGTGCTCATCAGAAGATTCTCAACTCACACTGGTCAGTCGGTTAATGGCTAGCTTACTGCTTAAGTTAACCTTTGAGTTCATGTAATATATTCAAGTTGATATCAAGACATTAAAAATCTTTTTGGATTTAAGGCTAGATGCATGGATCATGCCCAAATTATCGACAGATCAAAAGCTACAATGTACCAGGTTTTTGGACTGACGACTAATTCATGTAATTATACACAGTCTACTTTCTCTCTCTAGTGACATTGGCCGTATGTTAAGCGTGTATCAATCAGTGTTGGACAGTGTACACACACAATCAGACCACATCGCTCAGGCGATTGAAGCTGCTGGAAACAGGTGGGAACATTTCTTTCTACATCATAGACATAATTCATTTTTTGTCGATTTATTTATTTACAAATGAATAGGTATTTTTAGCCTGATATTAGAGTTTTACAATGTTACATTACTTAACATATATTTGTAGTTCAAATATATGGTCTTATACACGAACTAATTTTCTATATTGTTAGTTTTATTATTAATTACATAATTTTTTTACGTAAAGAAAACTAGATAAACTGTTTGATTTCAACAGCAGATTTAAAGGTTTGAAAATCAGAATTGTCATTATGATAATGCCGTTAACCTTTTTTATAACTACAACAGCTTACCTTAGCAACCACTTGTTTTTCGTCGCAGTTTAAAGAATGACGGTCACGTGTGCTACATTGGTGAGGAGACGTGTGGAATTCTGGGAACTATCGATGCCTCTGAATGCAGGCCTACATATGGGTCAGGTGAAACATTTTACCAGGATTTCCAACCTTTATCAAACCTATATATACTTTTTTTAATCGGGTAAAAACCATATCTAGGAAATACAATAAAATATATTGTAATATCTTTCTCACTTTTGGGTGATTGTTTGCCATCCTCCTGGAATCACACTTTCGGATTCTTCTGGATTTAATATTTTGTGATCTAATCATGCGCTTAAACTTTAAATTTTCTCTTACTTTAGTAATATAGACTCAAACAAAGACTTATCTTGAAGTCATTGGTCAATAGTCCGTTATAATATATGTTTCCTCTTAGCTCTGGATGATGTTCGGGGGTTTATAAAAGGTGGATACACGACTTTAGGAAACCATTCTGGAGATATTTCAAACCTGGTAAGTACATTATTTAGTCTGAGTTAATGTGACTGTTTCACAAATAGAGGAAAGTTTCGATGTGACTCAATACTTTAGTTCATTTTCTTTTATTAAATTAACAGCAGTAAACAATAATACACCTGTGAAAGTTAAGTACCGGTATACAAATAAATAATCTACATGTGACAGTATATGTGATGTTGTTGTTGCTTCTTTTTACAGGGAGATGAATATCATATATCAACTGAGGACTTCGCCAGAAATATCTTACCTGGACTTACAGATAATGATGTATTGATATATTGTAATACAGGTAAACCGCTTCAGATTATCTAACATAGATACTGTAATACAGGTAAACCGCGTAAAAGTGCCTTACATAGAATAATATACTGATATACAGTTGTACAGGTAGACCGGTTTAGAGTGCCTCACAGAGAAACTGTTATAACGGTAACTGTTTTAGAAGGGGTCACAAAAAATGATAAACTGTAATACAGGTTAACGGTTTTAGAGTGCCTCACAAAGAATGATATACTGTAATACAGGTTAACCGTTTTAGAGTGCCTCGCAAAGAATGATTTACTGTAATACAGGTTAGCCGTTTTAGAGGGTCTCACAAAGAATGATATACTGTACTACAGGTTAACCGTTTTAGAGTGTCTCACAAAGAATGATATACTGTACTACAGGTTAACCGTTTTAGAGTGCCTCACAAAGAATGATATACTGTACTACAGGTTAACCGTTTTAGAGTGCCTCACAGCAAAATGATATACTGTAATACAGGTTAACCGTTTTAGAGTGCTCCATAGAGAATGATATGCAACATTATGAGTCATCAGTTTAGCATACATTTGCTGGGCATATACATGTTAGGAAACAGAGAGAACCATCAGATATAGCGTCTGTCAGGTGCGAAATACGTGTAACAATACCAGTAAATAATAACAGATTTAATATCACTCAATTAGTCTTTTTGTAGTAATACTAAACCATTGTTTATCTAGATTTGACGTCTAAACATGTAATCTGTTTTTTTGTTTTCACTAATAAATTCAATTAATCTACAGAATAACTATTTTTTGTTTCAGAGCCGTGGATTGGTTCATCTTTACCAGCCAAAACAATCTTAATTCGAACAGCTGACAAGACTTCAAGTGACACGGTAAAATCAATGTCATGTAACTGGATTTGCCTTCTCAGATATCTAATCAACGGCTGCCATTGAAGGACCCTTGTATTTTTAAAATAGCTCTTAATGGCCTTCCTTAATTTATCGGTTTGGTAAACCTTCTTGATGACCTATACTATGGCGATTAGTGGTTGTGTTTAAGCATTTCACGCCAGCCACATGGGCCGATATGTTTAATATATGTCAAAACAGTCAATGATATAGTGTTGGCTTCACTAATATTAAATCGTATTGTGATAAAGTAGTAAACTATGTAAAACACGCTTCCAATGATTATGGACACTGCATGTAGGTCCTCTGGTGTTAGTTTCCAAATAGTTCTTAGTTCTTCTAAGTAATCGTTATGGATAACCTGGCCAGAAATAAATAAGAATTTAGATTGTTGGAAACATATCTGATAAATATATAGCACCATGCAGAACTCTATGAAACCATTACCCAGTCTCAACGTCATCGTGACTTTCAGAGGACTCTCATAATTATAGTGCCTTACGACTCATTGCGCAAGAAATGGGGGATTTCGTTTGTTTCGCGCAGTTTGAATGTCGAGCGGTAAAAATAGCTTTGACATGATTTACCAATGATTCCACATCGAATTCATGTTCTTCGAACATAAAAATATAAATATAAACTCTTCCACCTATTACAATAAAATTAACGTTAGCCACCCCTTACAGACACATAACTTTTTAAAATTATTTTTATGTTGTATTTATTTTTCAGTAGAAATAGATATATTACCAGCACATCGTCAGGTGTAGCCCTATCTGATCTAATGCCCAGTTAAACTTTGAAATAACGCCCGGCCGCGCAGTGGACTTAAATGCTTCTCTTTTCTTCTGTGTTTTTATTACAGGATACCAAAGTTGATATAACAGTGATGTTATGTCTGCCGCAGAGCGATGTCCTGGACCATTCTATCCAAGAGTTAGCAGTGAAACTGGTATTTAACGCCATATCTACTGGAGCTCATATTATCAAGGGGAAAGTCTTCAAAAACCTGATGGTGGATGTCCGGATCAGGTATTTAACGATATATCGATTCTTCAATCGATCCTTGAAAAACAACTCTGAGACAATTCGTAAGGATTGGGTGCGTCTTATTGTACACACAGATTTGCCTTCATACATTGGGACCAAGCTGTCAACACTAACCTTAAACATGTCTTACATGCACTATAGACTAACTTATATCAAACCATTATTTGCTCTATTTCTCTTGCAGCAACAACAAGCTCTACCACAGAGGTATCGGTATTATACAGGTGATTTAAGTTTTTAAAATTTATTTTTATACTCTTTTCACTAGAGAATGATATCGGCTTGTTCACCTTGATCTGCGCGAGACCGTCCGTGCTTTTGTATTCTCACAAAATGTGTGCAATACTCTTTTCGACGTATATACTTTTTTGGCAAATTGTTTTGATGAATAAAACCTTGAATGGGAACTATTGCATATGTCGGATATATATCATTTATAGCACAGGTTGTCCGTTACTTCAATGGTCCACAACTTTAAATCAACTTTCTATTATAAATCTACTTTTTGTACATACATAGGACAATATACAATTACTGCATGTGTGAGACTGTAATATCCTATTTTGTCAGCTCGAGACATTTGATGTTTTGACTTTAACATGAATTATCGAGAGCAGACAAATCATGATGTTCCTTTCTCAAACATACATGACGTACTTGTTTTGGACTAACCTATGTGATCGTTCCATTGTGTGAGGGCCTGTTTGTCAGCGGGACACTAGCGAGATAGCTATGGTTTTTTGTCGCATGACGTATCTCCATCAGAATAAAACAATTTGACATAAGGTATAACTGTATATTATAGCGGGAAAAGATCGCGTTATTTGTCAGGTAGTGATTTATGTAAAATATTCCTACCATTGGAGTTCATAAAGCGACTCAGATGCTCTTATATACACTCGAAACAATCTGTATCGATATATACGCGCAACATTGAACAGTCAGACTAATAGCCTGATAAGTTTCCTGTTTAGCTTTTTTACATGCACCGTGCACCAGGACCTTGAAAATGTCAAAAACTTTGCATGAAAGCGTTTTGGGTCCAAAAATATAAGCTTTTGTTTTGTTTTTTTTTTGTTTTTTTTTTTTGTTTTACACTTTTACAGACTTTTGCCCAGTGTTCACCAGAGAAGGCTAAGTTGTGTTTATTGCGCAGTATTTATAGCACTGATGACGTACGGACGGACAAACACACATGCAGTATAACAACACATATACAACAGGCGTGTGAACAGCCACAGGTAAGTAATTCACCATATTCATAATGTTTCAAAAGTAAAACTTCTATTAAAATCAGATATAGATTATCTCTGTTTATAGTATGATGGCCATATTCAGGAGATAACCCTAAATAAATGACCTTTATTGACGTCGAGTAATGTCCAATGACAATCCAGACAGTGACAATACAATATCCGGGAGGTGAATAAGAGCAGATCTTAATCCGAATGCCACATATAATTCCAGTGGAGGCAAACAAAATTTTCTTTCTCTACAATTAAAATATTTTACAAACCTTTGAATGTCTTGAATGAATGAATGAATGAATGAATGAATGAATGAATGAATGAATGAATGAATGAATGACAACCTACATGGATTTGAATATTTTGCCTTGTCCATTTCTTTCAGATTGTCCCAATGGCATTGTTTGTGGCACTGACTGATTGTACTGTTGAAGATGCTCGGATCAGATTGTCAGAGTCCCCAATCATTGCTGCAGCTATACAGCTGGTGGTCAACGCCAAATCAAATTAATGATAAAAATAAATGAATTATTTTTTTTCTCAAAATCAACACCAATAAACAAACAAATAGTTCTAAGAAACAAAGATCCACATGACCAGATTTTATGTCTTTCTTAGTGTAATGCTTAATGTTGTTCGCCGGTGAATCCCCTGGTCGTATTTTGCTGATTGTAATATCAAAACTATCAGAATGAAAGCGCGAGGGCGACCGAAAAAAAAACAAAAAAACACCAAACCACGAAATTGGCTGAATTATTGTATCGTCATCATGCGTGGTTTTACTGTCATAGACTTGCTGTTTCCGTTTTTGTAAAGATAAGGTTACAATTATGAAACTAGAAAGTGTACTGCTATTTTCAGTGAGACTGCGCATGACCGTTTACGAAAGCAATAGTTGGTGTTCTACAGTCTGGCTACTTTCGCGTTAACTTGTAACCCGTCAGGAGAGCTAGGCTGGCACCAGGGAGGAATTATATGGCTCCCATGAGCTTCCTTGTATGCATGGGATTTGTGATCTTGTTCCGATTTTGATAGAGTCAACTTTGTGTTTAATTGTTCTGTGGAGGTTTTGTGTTCTTTTATTCGTTTACTAGCATGACGAAAAGTCTTTACCGATATAAACAACACATGAGCGTTTTGTACACACACTTTGCATGAGGCGTATTGCACTGAGCCAGCGCGTTTACCAGATGGATCTATGTAGGTTGACAGGGTTTGATGCCTGGTGAAAACACAATGTTGTTTTTAACACCCTTTTGAATTTATAACTGGTGTCACCAATAAAATGATTATCTGATTAAAACAGGTGGGGGGTCCTTTACATGAGACTGTCTGCTCACTGGCTTGACATGTTGTGAAATACACTTTTTGAAAAACTTCAGGCGGATAACGATTCTATCAAATAAACACATCTTTCAGACATTTTAGTTCTGCGTGTTTGGCATTTTGAATAGAGCAGATGTTGTTTGACTGTTGATTTAAACCTGATTTAGGTTTTGGTTTGTTTGTTAATTTGTTTGATTGGGGTTTATCGCCGTACTTAATGTTATTTCACTCACATGACGGCGTGCCAGCCCAATGGTTGAAGGCACCAGCCTTGTTACAAAAAAAAAAAAGACAGGCCAATCACAGGATGTTAAGCAATGACTAACTAATCGCCTTCATGTTAATGATTAGCCCTGAGAGCACAGGGCAACGGGACGCTCTCTCCCAACCCTCCGCGACATGATTTAGAGTTTATTATTGTACATATCTGTGTTGAGAAATTCGAGCTGTATTTTGACATATTGATCGATGTGAACAGTGAAATGTGTTGTTACTATTGCCAGAGATACTTGATTTGTTGGTCGTTTCCGATGTCCGTGGTGAACTTTACGCGGCGATGCTTTTGGTTTTAAGTATTTCCGTACTTCAGTTAAATCTTGATTATAGCGTAATGAAAGTTATGTCTACCTATTTGAACTTAATTAAGACAGCTAAGGGTTTTCTAAATCGGTCATAACAATTTCCGTCAAAATACGTTTATCACACGTGCCAGTATAGACATCAAAGCGTAAGTGACAACGGTCATCTTCTTATGACATCTTCTGCCTTTAACAGGTCTGTGATATTATATTCAACAGTTGACCTCCCCCGGGGTTGGTCTGCGTCTCTGGGCATATGAAGCACAGTAGACGAGAGTGCTGAGATGAATGGTAAATTAAACCAAAACATACCTGTTAGAAATTCAGTAAATACAAGAACAGGCTGTGAAACAGTGTTACAAATATACCCCGGTGTTCTTTTTAAGCTTGCTAAGCACAATTAAAGGTGGAAAAAAGATAATCCATGAGGGAATTGATATGATTCGTGCAGTTATAATGACCAGTGGGACTAGGCATCCCCGGCCTTACCTTCCTATAGTCACTATAATTCATTCTATTGATCTGTATGGTATAGCTTTAAATATTACACAATGCAACTTTAAAATACATAATAAAGGGCTATGCAATAGTACGTATAATAACTACTGTATATGCACTGCTTCCCAAATACAAGTAGGCATATATTAAGAATCAATGGGACCGTTAACCATATGATATCATTTAAATATCATATATCAAGAATCAATGGGACCGTTAACCATATGATATCATTTAAATATCATATATAAAGAATCAATGGGACCGGTAACCATATGATATCATTTAAATATCATATATAAAGAATCAATGGGACCGTTAACCATATGATATCATTTAAATATCATATATAAAGAATCAATGGGATCGTTAACCATATGATATCATTTAAATATCATATATAAAGAATCAATGGGATCGTTAACCATATGATATCATTTAAAT
>JAQQZZ010012991.1:0-11472 GCA_030265115.1 Mopalia vespertina | reverse complement strand
TTTGTAATAATAAATTCATTTGGCAGTTTTCTTTTTGGGTCATATTTGAACTGAAGATAAATTGAGAGAAACAAGTGTCATTGGCTAGCCTACATATTTTTAAATTGTCTGAATGTCGATTTGGATGCCGTAAGAAAAGCAAATAGCAATAATAGAAAGAAGTAAATGTTATTTATTATTTTAAAAAAAACGCATTATATTCTGATAAAGAACCATGCTGTTGCTTTTAAAATCAACTGGATTTTTGCTGTTTTTTGCCCCCTTGTAGTCAAGTTTTCATCCAAATGCCTGCATGCGTGTGGGAAGTTTACACGAGCTTTAAATTATTTTTTTTATTATTATCTATAGCCTATTGTACAACTAGATATTTTATTCCTGCCTCATAATATAACCGCTCGCTCTTTTTTAACTGTTATTCTCCATACTTCCATGTGTTTACACAGATTGTTTATTTTATACCACATTAACGCCATACGTTTAAATGCAGTTGTGTACAGTGAAATGTCCACAGACAGATCACGTGGGACCGCATTGCATTCAGCGCCCCCCGACAAGTAAGCTCCCTTTATTCCCAGCGCTAATCCCCATTAAGTGGTCTAACAAAAACGAGATTAATTCATTAGAAAAACCCGAGATTTTGTTCTGGTTTCCCATAGATTGAGTTCCGTTATTTATTTATACAGCGACTGCTGGGTACTTATTATACTTGTTTGTAGTATAGGTTCATATTGATTTTCTGATTGTCATTCCATTCTAATGTCAGAGAGTGTAATTTTTGTTTTCTTGTTTGAACATTTGCTTATTAATAATCGAGTCCGTGTCCATTTCTTCCACTGTCTCTTGTCACCGTAAAAGAATCGTAATCAACTTCTTAATGATGGTGGCTCGAATCAGACGGCTGGAAGGAGAAAATCTTTATACGTGTTATATTGAATGTGCTTGTAGTTCCTCCGCGATGGGTAAAGGAGCCCCAGGACTCGTTTGTGGTACTGGATGATTCTGTTCGAATTGATTGTCAGACTGTTGGCAAACCCGACCCACTGGAAGTTTGGAAAAAAGCCAAAGGTAATCCAGCTGTTTCACCTCATTAACTCTCTCAAAATACATCAATAAGTAACCCCTGAGACATTTTGTGTAATCATAACATTAAAATAAATAATTCTCTTTTTGATGTTAATGCATTTAAGGTCAGATGCCTGTAGGTAGACAAAAGGTTCTTATATGAAAGGCTATATTTATATCAGAAATGCAAACCTATGAAAATGTGGCATATTGTCTAATATCTTGGTGGCCATCTGGAACAAACTCAAATATTGAGCGACTGATTGATCTGTATTGTCCAAAGTTACTGTCTCAATTCGGTGCTTAACTCAAAAGGTCGAGGGTTTGAATCCCAAATAATTTGATATGATTGAATTAGAGAATTATAAAACTGCATTGAGTTACAAAGAGCGCCCGCATACCAACAATGCGATAGATATGTGTAATATAACCCGACATTATGCAAGGCTCAATACGACACTGGTCTAACAGTAGCTCAATGTCTATTAAACAAATCCGCCGATTCCAGATTTCATGTTCAAACGAATTTAACTCTGTGCTTGTCAGATATTACACATATTTTCCTCAAATTGTAAAAAGAGGAAGTGTTCTGTGTTAATCCTGAGTTTCCGGGCTGCTATATTTTATTGCCGGATAAAGATATAAATAATTAAGTGACTTGGGGGAGAATAGAGTCGTGATAACCCAGCTACTCCCACTCTACAATTTTATTAATGACCTGAATTATCCTCATTATACCCATGTCGATGTATTAGTGCGCCTATCCCACTCACATATTTACCTGTATGGGGGCATTCTAAAGCCACATTAATTACTCTAAGCTCAGAATAGATGTCATTAAATCGGTCTGGAATACTTCCGATTATAATGGACGCCCATACACTAAATGGCCTTTGGTCAGGCGCAAAATATGTGTGTTGCACAATTCAACAAGAACAGTCTATACTTGTTAATAGAGAGTCCATGTTCAGTTCCCTTCGTTGTTGTATAAAAAGAGGAACAGGTCCAATCTAAACGATTTGGTGTATGATGTTTTCTCATTTTGCTACCAACATGCTGAGACAACTTTTACATTAAAACACCGTTTATCTCCCGAAAGTTATTCAATAAAAAAAATGACAAGCATGTTTTTTAAAAATGTTTGTACAATCTGATGAAATATCAACTAATATCGCTGAATATAGGACGGTTATGAGCTCCGTCCCATGTAAAATTCACTTAAAATCGTTAGCAAATAAATATATATATATCTTTTGAAGGATTTATTAGAACTGTGTGGTCAATACACTGATTACTTTATACTTATTAGTTAAAATCGAAGATGTAGTCAGTATGCTTCTTGCTTCATGTTCACAAGAATAATTTTTTTGTTGGTTACTTGCAGGGAAAGAACCCGGTAACTATCGTCCAGTGACGTATGATGAGGAGATTTCTCCTGGCGTCAAGCGAGTTGAGAAATTCTCCAATGGTTCTCTGGTGATCCGGAAAGCCAGTCAACATGATCATGGTTACTACCTGTGCCATTCCAGTAATAAGATTGGAGCAGGTCTCAGTAAAGTCATCTTTCTTAAAGTACACAGTAAGTCATTCTTACACTATCTCTATGTCTTGGTTAAATAGCTGTGACACTGCTCTTATGTAAACGTTGGGGTTATAAGAACAGATGAGACTTCCAAGCAACCTCTGGCGTGATGCAGCCATCTTAAACTGGTGTGCTCAAACTATATGCTTTCCTGGATACCGAACGTAATGCGTCAAGCTGCAGGGAATATAATCTGCTTCCAGGAAAACACCACAGCCCTTTGAAGTCGATCAGAGGATATTGTCATAGTGAAGACTACATCTAATACACAATTAATCATTCAATTACTGCTGTCTATACTATTACTTCCTGTAATTGTTCTTTGATTCAAATTTAAAATGCGCTACATGTAACCCTTGTTTTTTCCTAAAGTTATTGTTAAATATTAAAGACTGACACGAGTGGTAATTCTTTGTGATTCTTCCAACACAACGTCTCAACGAATCCTATATGCAACGATTCATTGTATTACGTAATTGACGAATTAAGACCCAATAACTTAGCAGTCTTATGTAAAGTGACATTTTATTTCAGTCCCAGCTCATTTCGAGAACGAAAAGATCAACTATACGGTCAAGAAGGCGAGTAATTTCACATTGGAGTGCAACGTGATTGGTGACAAACCTTTATCTGTAGCTTGGAAGTTTGACGGCAAGGAGATCAGCTCAGATTCACATAGGTAAGTTTCTCAAAGAAACAATTCATATGGACCTTCTTTGATTTCTAGTCTGTATTTATTAAGTTAATATGGAAGATATAAAACTGTGTGTTTTGTCAGAAAATAGTCATATTGTCTGTAGATTAATTTCTTTTGCAGATTATTCCATTTACTACAATAAATCATCCACTTTTGAAAACTTTTTAAATGTGCAATAAAAACTGTTTATGTACTCATACTGTAACGCAGAGATTTGTTTTAGCTGTTATACCAAAACATGTAAAAATTTCCATTGTCAGCAGAATGTCTAAGTCGCTGGTTACAACTGAAAGAGGGAAGGTATCTCGCCTTAACGTTAATCCAGTTAAGCGGTCCGATTCAGGGTTCTATATTTGCAGTACAAAAAACCTCTTTGGAAATGGAGTTCTCACAATACAGCTTTTTGTTATAGGTAAGTTCTCTGAACATCCACTTAGGAAATTTCATGCTCACTCCAGGTTAGGCGTTTGGAATTTCACAGTGATGTTGGGTTTTAACTGCTGTGCATTGATTACGGAGACAATCGAGGCACCATTAAGTCATTTTCCTAGATTTTGAGAGGGCAAATGTCTATTGGAACTGTTGGAATAAACAATTACTAATCATTTAGTATTTCTCAATGCTAATATTGTACACTGATTCGTTTGTAAATTGAACCACCATTAAGCAACCTACTCACTTTCAGAGAAGACTGAATAGTTGAATGACTAATTTCTTTTCAGAACCACCGGAAGCTCCCTTCGATATCCGGTTAGACAGGACCGGAAGTAGAAAGATTTCCCTGGCGTGGAAGAAACCGTATGATGGGAATAGTGAAATAACCAATTACCTTATACAGTATAAAAACAGTTCAGGCAAGTTGTCTATTAACATGGAAAATAGTGATTTATTTTATCCATGCTGGAAGCAATCTTTCCATTGCAAACTTATTGTAGGCTCTATTTTAGTTTGTACATATCCGTAGACCTATAGAAGAGGGATATTATTGTTGAGTTCTTGAGTTTCTAAGCAGATTAAAGATAAGATTTTATAATTCTGCATAACATTAGTGGACCAGCTGTGATAAAGTTTGGAGTAATAAAGGAGAGAATTCCGTGCCTACTTTACAAACACAACTCCCAAGTTCACATGTCCTGGACTTACCTTAAACTACATTTGATTTTAAAACTAAACTTAAATAGAGGGTCTACTGATTATTTTATCTAGTAGAATTTACTATTTTATTTTTTGTGGCTCAACTTAATTCAAAGCTTTTGATTTCACCAACAAACATTTTTGTGTGTTTTTATGATAGAGTTGTAATTATTTAATGAGACCATGCAGAGGCCTCTTTCACAAAATCTGGTACGACAAAAACCATCCCAGCGTACGGTAAAATTGCGTCATATTATACTATAGGCATAAAACTATTGTAATAAATGTTAATGTCGTTTGACATTTTGTGAAAGTGGTCCCTTTCTTTTGATGTATTTTAGATTCTAATGATTGGACAGAGGAGGGTGCCAGTCTTATGGTGCGAGCTGACGAGTTATCTAGTACAATAACAGGACTGCATCCACATTTCTCCTACGCTATCCGAATCCGTGCCAATAACTCAGTTGGACTTAGTAACCCTAGTGCTAAACTGATTGTCCAGACTGACGAAGAAGGTATATTCCCGTTTTCCTAGTTTTACTTTAAGGGGAAAAACTTATTCGATTTTTTATCAGAACACGCTTGACAAAAATAGGCAATGTCCTTTAATATGCATTCAATGGATTGCGGATTTGACTGAATGTATTGTCAGTAATCAGTTTGTATACTGATACCATTAGACTGAATGTATTGTCAGTAATCAGTTTGTATACTGATACCATTAGACCGACGAAATAGAAGTGTTGCCTCCTGTCATGCTGTCAAAACAAATATCTTATTAGCATATTCTTACAGTATTGGAAACGTTTTTTCTGTAGTTGAATGGAACACATAGAAACGTTGTTGTAACGTATGATAGGTATACATATGACAACAAACTCGGTTATGTCGATATTTTCGCCAGTCACTCTATCAAGGTATATATATTTATCGGATTCTATGAGATAGAACAAGCCCTAAGTGTTTTATTCCCGCCAGATTTGTAAAACACGTTATAATTATATATGTCATTCTGGTGAAATAAAAGAAATCAAATCAAAATCAAATTTAGTTTATTGATTGTGTATGCAATTCAGCTAATATTGTATTAATTGTTTTATCAATGTCCATGTTCGTTATCATATTTTAATATAAATGTTGACCAAGTATACATGGATAAGAATTTAGTTTTGTAGTAAGCTATGGTGAAATTATTCCAGTGAGTTTAACATACACCGGTATAATAATGAATTTCAAAACTGTATTGATGAAAAATCAGACAAGCTGCTGCGAAACTATCCTTTCAAACAGGAAAACGCTTTAAATCGTATATGTATAGTGTTGAAGATAAGCCTATATATATTGTATAACATAGTATCCGGGCATCAGGTGGGTGATCAGGTAATCCAAACCGAGTGTTACCTTGAAAACAGAATTGTAAACAAAATATAACTGTCAATGGTACCTTTGAAATAGCCATAAATTAAGGATTATGCACACGTGTATCCCTATCGATTCCAATGACATTTGCATTTTTTCTCAGCTCCGACTGGTCCACCTACAAATGTAACAGTAGAAGCGATTGGATCCCAAACTTTAAATATCACTTGGCAGGTAAGTTTGAGCCAATCGACCCATTGCATAAATACTGGTAAAAAGTTAGTTGTGATGGCTGACAACTCAATCCAAAATAACGAACACTTATTGAGATAAAATTGTGAATTATGATGTCATCAAAACGTGGAAGAAGCAATATACAATATAGAAATGTCCAGTGAACGCTATTTTTCCTTGAGTTTCTTTGAGAGCAATTTTGTATAAATTAAGATGATAACCATACAATTTATATGCTGAAAAAAATACTTTTTTACTTTGTGGACAATTTTTTTTTTCAAATTCCCTTTGTTAATTGAACTCTGGTCCGTTGGTGATTATTACCATATCGTAGCATTATAATAAAAGTAAGCTTATATTGAAGGCGAAGGTGTATCCAGATTGATGAGTGATTCAAACCCATTGAATGGAACGCTTGCTATTTTCACAGAAACCGTTACTCGGATACCGCAATGGAGAAATCAAAGGTTATGCGATCGGAATCAAACAGTTTAATACATCTACACCTTACAAAGAAATCAAGAGGAAGGTCGACACTCATTTCAAATCTGTTTATATCATCGCTGGATTGGAAAAATTTACCAAGTATTTAGTCAACATCCGGGCATATAACTCACGTGGTACTGGACCTACTTCTGATGACGTCAGAGTTCTTACTTTAGAGGATGGTAAGATATCAGCCTTCTATAATAGGAATGACCAAGTCTAGTGGTCTCTGAAATTTTTGGATTTATTTCAATAATTTATATTCAATTCGATTGCAAACAAATAAATAATTCAGGTCCTCTGGTCATACGTGGTTGTATACCCTATACCCATATGAGACACAACATATAATAAGGAATGCCCGGCTTAGTACAAGAGAACAAACGTTTATGAACAGTGCACGGTGAGAAAATTTCCAATATACGGTCTAATACGATCCATGCCCTCTGGCTAAGGGCAGTTTGTTTGAAGAGTAGCAATGTGGTATTTACTTAGCACTGGATGAAGATAAACTTTCCAACATTATCAAAACACCTCACATTTTATGATTGTGCTAGTGTCAATTATTATTGGAAAATACCGCCGTAATATATTAGTGTAATACCCTTATGCACGGCGTTAAACATCAATCAATCATACAGTCAACGTTATTGCTAGTAGTCACCTACACACCTAATTCCTGCTATTTTGTCCATGTGGCTATTGTGGTCGGTCCCATTGAGTTAACCATGGTTGCCAAGGACAGTTTTGTTTGTATGAGCTGTAAACAGTTAATCAACTTATACTTGTTTCTACTTATATACCCTCGGCAAGAACTCATGCCAGACGAGGAAGTTCTCGGTTCTGAGACGCAACAAGAAGCCGATATATGGTTTTGTTTTTGTGTCTGGGTCTTACGATTGTCCTGTCTTGTCCTTGTTTTTGTGTCTGTGTCTTACGATCGCCCTGTCTTGTCCTTGTTTTTGTGTCTGGGTCTTACGATTGTCCTGTCTTGTCCTTGTTTTTGTGTCTGGGTCTTAAGATTGCCCTGTCTTGTCCTTTGTTTTGTGTCTGGGTCTTACGATTGCCTTGTTTGTTCTCAGGGGCATGGGAGAATGGTATCATTCCCCTATTGGGCTGGCACGCCGTCGTATGAGTGACTATCAAACAAGACACAAAAATCATCCAATCAAACAAGACGTTTGTTCAATTAAAGCAAATTAATACATTTTCAACGTGAAATGACAATGAAGGACTTCAATTAGAAGAAGATTAAACTTTTGTAACAAACTACATGTTGAGTGTGGCTACACTACATATGATGACCTTTTTATACATGTATACACCAGCTCTGATATTTATATTATTCATCATCATATAGCACGTGCAAGTAGGGAAATAAAATCTAATGCCAACTATTATTCCAACTGAATGATATTTATTTGATCAAATTGTCCCATTGTATTGTTGGATTTACCCCAGGTTCGGGAGAAGTCTACCTATGTGCATTTTTTTTATAATTTGATCATAGCAGCAAGTGAAGGTTACATGAAATGGTACCGAAGGCTGATGATTGTTCGCCTTGCCTCTCCCGATATTATTTGACTGTTAAATGTAGTAATTGTAAGGTTGTATCATGCAGTGGTAGTTTTTTGTAAATCTGTGAATGATATCTTTCCAGTTCCGAGTCAGCCTCCGCAGGCAGTTGTAGCAACACCCGCCAGCTCCCAGAGCATTAAAATAGCATGGTCTCCGCCACCCCTTTATACTCTACACGGAATATTACAAGGCTACAAGGTGCTCTACAAACCAGTTCGGGAGGACGAAGGTATGTAACATAACAAAGCAAATCAAAGAAAAACATATTTTCGACTATTCCTGTTAAGATGTAAAGAGATTTGTTAGATTTAACAATTTATACGTAGTTTTAAACTCTTTTCTGGTTTGTTTTTTAGACGAAAGTGATGCTCGCTTTAAAGATGCTATTGGACTGGAAACAACCATTCATGGTCTACAGAAATATACTAATTATAGTATACAAGTGTTGGCATTTACTAGAATGGGGGAAGGAGTTAGATGTGTTCCAATTTATGTGCGGACAATGGAAGATGGTAAGTGCTGTTGATGTTGGGCAAGGGAGATAACTCGTATATACTGCACTTTCTGGCAGTTTTTTTTTAATAATTCGATTTGGGGAGAGATATCATTGCATTACAGAAAAAAAAAAACAATAATACACAAACCCAAAGGGTAAAAATGCAAAAAGTAATACCGATTATTATAGCAAAAACGTGATTATAGCAGTCACCAATAAATCTCTTTGCCAGTCACGTTCTGTATATTGTAAACATAATTATGTATATAACACATATAATATCCTAACTTACAAACAAAAACGTGCAAATATTAGTGATTTCTTCTTGTGTTTTGTATACATTAGCAATAGGTTTTTTTAGGTGATCCATCTGAATCTTTGTACGCACATGTGTCTTAATTATACAGTTCCAGATGGCCCCGGTGATCTTAAGGCGTTTCCAGAGAGTCGAACCTCTGTGGCCGTGGCTTGGAGGGTACCGCCTCACACCAACGGACAACTACTCAAATATACCGTTTATTACAGGAAACTTGGTGTTAGGGTAAGACTGCGGCTGATGAAAGTCAAACTTGCTGTGTTACAACATGTAAATCGACCGCGTTTTCAAATTATTTTTTTAAATTTAGTTAATATATATTTAATACACAAATTCCACACAATGGTATCTTTAAATTGTATTTTCCATATCAGCTTTACAAAGCATGTCAATCGCATATCTCTTTCAATAGATTATAATAAATTTTTTAAAAAGTTATAGCATGAATTATAATTTTTAAAAAAAACGACAAGTTGGATCGTCAATCTGTTCACCTTTGTGATTAAGAAGAAAAAACACAGAAGACGATTAACAGCCGTATCTATAAAAAAAATCTCCCCCAAAAATGATATATAAATATATACGAACCTTAAATATCTGTCCGATGACATATTTCTTCCAGCAACATGATACTCTACATATTGACATTACTCCTGAAAAGACCAGTTATATTATATCGGGATTACATACTAACTATGAGTATGCGTTTGGGCTGAGTGCCAGTACTAAGATGGGCGAGGGGAATAAAACAGCGGAGGTTACGGCTTCACCTGACGCCACAGGTATGTTATCTTTCTTTGTGCATAATGGCATTGAATCGTGTATTTTTGTCCTATTCTGGCAGGTAAATTCACTTTGACACCTGAGCATCTCGAAACCATAGAGGCAAGTCGAGACACTTTAAATGAATTATTTCAAAAATAGTTATCCAGAAAGAAGGTTTTTGAAACAATAAAATTAACGATTTATGTTTACATTAATAACTACATAAATATATGTGTAAAAAATCTCGTGGACTGGCTTATGTGGGTTGTTTTTTTATTTAAATTAAAAGTCTATAATTAGGAATGACAACTAATACCATCCTTTTTCTCAATTCATCACTGTGTTATCTAATTCCAGCCCCGGCTCGGATCACCAATTTTCCCATGTCTCTGACAGTACCCTGGAAGGACACAGTTCTCCTACCCTGTGAGACCGTGGGTAATGGCCCACTCCATCGAATGTGGAAAGTTGGGTAAGACTGACATCACCTTCATCCGATATAGTTCACTCATTGTTTCCTTAATTCAGCCACTCTATTCTTAGCAAACGCTCAAATATTAGACTCTATATTATGTTGTCTTTGCGATGCTGTATTTCATCTAAAAAATACGCAGTTTCAAAATTTAATCCTGAACGCAATGCATCAGAAATGGCTTTTTATGTAATCTGCTAAAAAGAGTTAACAAAGTGAAATGAGTATAGGTGTAAAACATACTATTTTTACAGCGTTTTTAGAATTAAGAGGCTATACAAAATAATTGAATTGCTATATGTTAACCAGCGGCCACAGTGTGCGTACGAGTGCTCGAGTGAATGAGTTGAAGAATGGATCATTGTTAATTGATGGTGTTGAGGATAGCGATGCGGCTAATTACACGTGTAGAGCAGAGAATAGATACGGCTCAGATGAAGTCATTATTGCTCTCAAGGTCAAAGGTCAGTAGTCCACATAATATAAATAATAATATCCCCATAGAGTTTCCATTTGAAGCAACAAATTGCCGAATGCAGCTTTAATCAAATGGATGCAAATAAGAATTGGACTGGTTGATTGATTGGTGCCTTACTGTTGCAGGCTGTACTCAACGATGAAGGTTGAGTATTCCTATAGTACTCACTATAACCACTACCATACAATGAGAAATGTTGGTTTCGTTGGAACATTAATCACCGTTTAATGCTGAGTAAAAACAACACGCGTATGCTTTAAATATGATCAGAGAATGTGTTAAGTTAATTGATATAACAACATCTCTATCAAATAATTCTGAGGCTAACATGCTTTTTAAACCATTACAATTTCGATGATTGACTGATTGATTAATTTATCGATTGATTGATTGGCTCCTCGATGATGAACGCCATGCTCAACGGTATTTCACTTGTTTTTTACTAGTACTCCAATAGTACACTCCACACTCGCTATAACCATAACCATAAAATGCGAAGTGTTTGCTCTTTTTTAAACCATTTCGATTTGGCATAGGTATAATAATATTTGGAAAAGAAAACTTTGCACATTTTTGTATAAACATAACATTATCTCAAAACGCACACTGTCGTATTGTTTTTATAGATTAAACTTAACAATTTATCAAAGTGCACTTTTCATGCAATTTTATATAATTTTCACTCTTATTTTTTCAGTTCGAGCTGATATTCCAAGTGAGTATGATACTTTACAGGGGATGCTATGGCAGAAACCTGGGTTACCATTTAGCGAACATAGTGTCTCAAATTAAGTATTTTACAATAAGTGGGGG